>VUQI01030089.1:0-12512 GCA_015106735.1 Paratilapia polleni | reverse complement strand
TCTGCAGCAGCTGTGTGATGCTATCATGTCAATATGGACCAAAATCTCTGAGGAATGTTTCCAGCACCTTGTTGAATCTGTGCCACAGAGAATTAAGGCAGTTGTGAAGGCAAAAGGGGGTCCAACCTGGTACTAGAAAGGTGTACATAATAAACTGGCCAGTGAGTGTATTTTCAGTATGTTTTCAAGCTAAATATCGTCTCAGGTGGGCTTGGATGCATTTTTCAATGGAAGCCACTTGTGTATGAAGACATTTCATATTGCAAATATGATACTCAATAATCAAAACACTGTATTGTTTATGATGTTTCTTGCATACAGTGAGTGGGAGTTCAGGATTTTCTTAAATTAAATTTAAAAGTCAGTCTCAATGTAAAACTGAACTTAGTCACTGAGGCTAAAACATCAACACTTGGACTTCATGAAATGCTACAGTTGTATTTGCATACTGGCGCCTTTGCCCTTTTCGTTGATTATTAATGATGTTTCACAGGACACAAACCTCCATTTGTCATTTGACGATTTTTATCCAGGAAAATGTTATTGAATGAATAATTCCATTTTGGGAAAGGTCATGGACTCGTGTCTCAGCAGAATATTTTTTCATAAGAAACTGTGCAATAATTAATGTGAAGGAAAAGTTGTCAGAGGTGATGACAAGTGAGAGCTAAATGTTAAACTCAGTAGGTGAATTACTATTTAATGACTACACTTGATTTATGAGGAATAGATTCACTCATGTGGACTTTCTATTAACACAGACATCGAGAGTGTTCTCAGTATTTTTGTGTTGTAACCTTCATTTCTGCACAGTGCTGTATATGTTACTGATTTCAGTGAAGTGTGGCACGGCAGCATTCGGTAATTATAACTGGGTTACTTACGCTTGAATAAAAAGGCTCTCCTGACACACAGATGACATCTTGTTCTTGAATGGTCAGAATATCTTTGGCCAAATGTAGTCGAATATTAAACGGCTCCTCATTACCTTCTTGCATCAAATAAATCCCAGTCTTTGTCTGTGAACAGTCAGAGAGATAAAATCATTCATCATCCCTCCATGACTAAATTAACTGGCCATGAAATGAAATGTCATTGAGAATACTCGCTGCAGGATGAACATGGAAATTAGGAAACAGGGTTTTGGTGTCTATTATTTTCTTTTTTAACTATTCTCCTTGTTAATGCTAATGTTGGAACAAATAAACATAATAAGAGCTCTGAGTAATAAACACACATTTGGATAACAAAATATATAAGAAAACAATTGATATATGGCTTCAAATTATGAGCAGAGTCTCAAATAAGCCGCTTTCTGTGAGTCCCGATAACATTTTTGTACCCTTTGTGAGCTTTATACATCCAGTCTGAGACAAAGAAATGCAAATTATATCATCACGTTTTATTAATATATCAAATCGTGACAAATTAAGAAGCTGTGAAATTTAGTGGCTAAAATCAAATCGGCCCCTGCATTTGAATTTCCCTGCTTTCTACAAGCAAGCGTGAGAGCAGTGTGTGTTTCCAGTGATCCGTTTAAAACATGCTAATCTGCATACATTTGCATCCTGCATATCCTTCCTCATCCCCAGCTAATTGTGATGCCTGTCCTGTCCTTGACTTAAAAAGGTCTACATAAAAGGAGCACCTTCACCTGACAAGACTGCTAATAGAAGAAAGCCACCAGTGTCAGCATCCTTGTCACCCAGGATACGCCACTCATCAGTTAACAAGACAGTTGGTTGCATGGCTGCTATTCTTAGAGAGAGAGAGTATCCATCAAAATTACAGGTCAAACTTGAATCAAAGTCAGTTTATGGAGCATATTATCTTTCACCCATAATGAGGAATGCGAAGAACTGAGCCTTCGGCTGCAGCTGCAGCATGAGAAATGAAATGAGGGAGCCATTAATTCACATTATTTGAGGTAATGTGTGTCTGTGTGAAAGTCATTAGCCAAGCAAAATGAGGGTAGTAGTGTTTGTATATTAGCTGGGTCAGGCAGCATCTCAGGTGACTGAGCATTATTTGACCTGCTGTAGTGCTTGCATTGTACATAATGAGCCTTATCTTTTATCTTATTTTATAATTCACTATGATTCACACCACCCACGAAACACCACAATCAGCTGTGGTCTTTTAGTGTGCATATGAAAAAAGATTACATTTTCTGCCATTTCCTATCAAAAGGACTTTCAGTGAACTCTGATGAAAGCCCCATCATTTTGAGAAAAGAGAAAAGACAGTCAGGAGCAAAAATGAAAAACGGCCTGACAACATCGCGTGCTTCCCATTATGCTAACATGTCGCCTCGCTTCCTTCACTTCCAGCTCTTCCTCGTATCTGAGCTCCTCCCAGCTGTGAGATGTGAGGAAATGAGGCGGTGATGCTGCCCAAAGAGAAATCCTTGGTTCCTAGGGTCAGTCTTTAGCAACACCAGTTACATATGATGTGCTGTACACCTGTCACCCCAGCTGGTATCAATGCCCACAGAACTTCTTCTCTTATAGGACTATAACTTAAAAGAGGTCTTCATTCATTTAGATGCATAGTTTGATTAACATGGCTGGTTTGTTGTAGCAGTATTACTATTACTGATTTAATTATCATTGAATATTCCTTTTAATCTTCTAAGTCAGTGTTTTTTGTTATGATTTCTGAGCTATTTCTTTGCTTGCAGTACCATCTTCACCATGATGCACCATACAGCAGCGTCAGATTACAAAACAAAAAAATATCAAAAAAGCCGTGGCTCTGATTATCTGTATATTTTGTATCTTCTCACTTGTTCTTTAGTAAATAAGCAAGTGATCCAGCAAAACATCCAGCAATTAATTATCTTATATTTTCTAAAATGTTCACCCACAAGGTGAGTGTGCATTACATTGCATCACTCTGTAACTTAGATCTGTTATATTATCGGTAAATGCCTTGGTGCTGCAAGAAAAAAAAACTTGTAGCTTGTGATTGTGCGGCATGTATACATCATTCCAATATTATAAGACTTCAGCATAAGATACACCTGTGTTTCCTCAGCTCATCCAGAAGCCTCCTCTCTCCGCACATTTTCCAGGTCAGGGAAGGAGAGAGGATGCAAGCAAGCACAAGTTAGCATGATGAAAAGCACAGAGTGTCTCAGAGTGTCTTTGTGCTGGTATGTTACATAGCTAGCTCACTAATTTATGATAGCTAAACGAAGCAGCTTTGGTCTCTGTCTGAGAAACAGCATCAGAGAGTGAATCAGCTGCAGATCCATCATCATCACCTTCCCTTGTTGCTCAGGATGTCAGATAAGGTGAGCTCATAAAGTGAAAACTAAAAGACATTAAGAAGTGTGTTTTGTTGTGTAGCTTTACTTATTTTTTGCACAATGGATGTATTAAAAGGGAACGAGAGGCCCAGTGAGACTGCATATGCACAAACTGTATTTGCTGAGCTGCTATTGTAGCCACAGGCTCTCAGATACTCTGTATGCTTTAATGCTGTTTCCCAGTGCCTGAAAAGGCCTCGGCACTTTCTATAATCTTGGTCAATTGTTACATTGATTAAATTCTACCAACCTCTTCATTTGAAGTCTTGAAATCCATGTGCTACTATGCAGTGAGGGATACTGCAATGAAGAAAAACAAGACTGAGTTAGTCTGTGGAGACAAATGCTTAAAGACATGACCATCTTGCTGCAGCAAAACCACTGAACTGATTTAAACTTGCATTGTTAGCACAATGCCTATTCTCATTATAGTCTAATATAGAACACAGACAATGGCGAGAAATGTTTTTTTCGTCGAAATGTGCCTCTTCTAAAAGACAAAAAAATCTCCACTGAGCAATGTCAGGAGAAAACCGGAGACCATTAAAGGTTAATGAATACTTTATTAGCAAAGGTGAGAGCCCAGGTATCCTAATAAATGTTTCAATATTGAATCCAGTGCTCCCAGAAATGAACTGTGTTAACATGTCTGGTGGAAGCAGAAAACTGCGGAAAAGTACAAAAGTACTACAACCATACAGGTAATGTGTTTTTATAAGTAAAGGTGCGGCACCCCCAAAAATAACCCGCATGCTTTTTAAATTATCTGACTTCTTCTATACAGATACAAGTAGTCTTGAGTAATGTTATGAGAAAGCTGCATTTACATAAACCATTTCCACTCAGTTATAATCAGACATGACTGCCACTTGACTCGACAAAACGAGTGCAGAGCAAAAATGGTTCACACTTGAATTATAGAACCTGTGCTGCAGAGGGAGTCGGAGACTTACCTCAGCAGAAAGGCCCCCAGCTCTTTGTATGTTCAGCTCTAGCCATCGAGCAGCAAGTTGATCCCCGATCTGAGCCGTAGCAGAGGGCCTTCCCAGATCATGGCTGTCGGACTTGGGTGGTGGGGGAGCAGTGCTGTCACTTCTCCTGCTACTCTGTAAGTGTTGCAGGATTATTCCCAGTGGAGCTGGTGCTGGAGAGCAGAAAGAGGCTATCGTGAAGTAAGGTTTCTCTCCTCGAGGTCCCTTATCAGTGGTCGTGCTGCAGTAACAGGAGGAGGATGTGGCTACGGTATCATTCTGATACTAAAACCACTTGAGAGCTGAAACAAACAAAAAAGAAAATGTAAGTCTTCAAGTAATGCTCAGAAACAAGGGTGACTACTGATTACATGCTTCTGGCTACGACTGAAAAAAGATATAATCTTAATAAAGACAAGTGTGTTTTCAGTATAAATGCTGCGTTCACGTGGGTTGTTGAATCAGAAGCAATTCACAGCTTTTTTTTTCTCAAATAAGCACCTGGTATAAAAAACAGAGATCCAAACAGAAACTCAAAACTGTGAATCTCATTCCTTGGTCTAAGATGAAGGATCCTCTCAAATACCCCTCTGTCGATTCATGTACATGAAAGCCAAAATGCAATTAACTCATATTCTTCCCTTTTCTTGTTTTTCTGTATGCTAAGCACACATGACTCTCTCAACATGTTTATTAACTTCCAGTTGCACATCCTTGAGAAACCCTCCTCGTTAGTATGTATTTTTGGCCACCCTTTTGTTGAATTGCAGTGTTGCTACTTTGATCATTGTTCTGCAGGATTAAAAAGAACTCACAGTATATGCATTTGAGGCTATATTTCATGCATAAATCACTGACTTCTGATTATACAGTAAAAGTAGTCTTAGTGAAACTTGCAAATGTATTTGTTAATCACTGGAGAACAGAGCAGAGAACAAGAGCAAGAGTATCTTTAAGGAAGAGGCGCTGAATCAAAACAGAAGAAATTCTCAAAAGCTCCACCCTCAGAAAACTACGGACCTACTAAACTATTATATCTGCATTAGTACAAGAACTCAATATATTGTCAGATGATATCATTATCCTTTATTCAAAATGGAATTGTAAAATGGTACACAATATATTGACAAAAGTATTGAGCTGCACCTCTTAGTTTTTGAATTCAGGTGTTTCCAGTCCCATTGCCACAGGTGTTTAAAATCAAGCATCTAGCCATGCAGTCTGCCTTTACAAACATTTGTGAAAGAATGGGTTGTTTTAAAGAGCTCACTGAATTCGAGTGTGGTACTGTAATAGGATGATTTCATCCCGATACCCAATGACAGTCAGAGTGCCGTTGCCTAGCCTACAGAGGTCTGTGCGTCCCTCCATTGATATGCCTCACCAGACCATCACTGACCCACCACCAAACTGGTCATGCTGAACGATGTTACAGGCAGCATAACGTTCTCCACAGCTTCTCCAGACCCTTTCACATCTGTTATATGTGCTCAGGGTGAACCTGCTCTCATCTGTGAAAAGCACAGGGCACCAGTGGCGGACCTGCCAATTTTGGTATTCTATGGCTAATGCCAATCAAGCACCACGGTGCCGGGCAGTGAGCACAGAGCCCACTAGAGGATGTCGGGCCTTCAGGCCACCCTCATGAAGTCTGTTTCTGATTGTTTGGTCAGAGACATTCACACCAGTGGCCTGCTGGAGGTCATTTTGTAGGGCTCTGGCAGTGCTCATCCTGCTCCACTTTGCACAAAGGAGCAGATACTGGTCCTGCTGATGGGTTAAGGACCTTCTATGGCCCTGTCCAGCTCTCCATGAGTAACTGCCTGTCTCTTGGAATCTCTTGGAATGTAGGGCTTTTAGCCTAAAATATAAAGCGTCTTGAGGCGACTGTTGTTGTGATATATAAAATAAATTGAATTGAATTGAATTGAACTAAATGCTGGGAGGCACAACAAACCTTCTGGCAATGGCACGTATTGATGTGCCATCCTGGAGGAGTTGGACTACCTGTGCAACCTCTGTAGGGTCCAGGTATCGCCTCATGCCACCAGTAGTGACACTGACACTAGCCAAATGCAAAACAAGTGAAAAACCAGTCAGAAAAGATGAGGAGAGAAAAAATGTCAGTTGCCTCCACCTGTAAAACCATCCCTGTTTTGGGGGGTTGTCTCATTGTTGCCCCTCTAGTGCACCTGTTGTTAATTTCATTAACACCAAAGCAGCTGAAACTGATTAACAACCCCCTCTGCTACTTAACTGACCAGATCAATGTCCCAGAAGTTTAAATGACTTGATGCTATACTCTGATTAAAAAGTGTTCCTTTAATTTTTTTGAGCAGTGTACATTGAATTAAATGTGTTCTTGTCTAAGTACAATGCTTCTCTTCACCTGAATGAACACATAAACAACAGGTAAAAGGTAAGGTAATCCTGAAGTAACAACCATTTACTGAGTAACTAGTGAGCATGATGCTTTATTACTTGAGGCAGCATTAAAAACAGTAGCTGATCATTAAAATAAGTAGTGGATAATCATAAAGTAATTATTAGCTGACTCACCAATATCTCCTCGCTCCGTCTTTAGAAAATAAGCAAGCATTTGTTTGTCTTAGAAAGTGTTTCCAACACCCAGCAATCAAACTAACTAAAAATAGAATAAATACTAGCTAACGCAGTGTAGTAAATCCCACATTGATAAACAGTTCTAATGTTCAGTTTTTGTTGAATTCGTTTCACAGAGGTGTTGATTCAACCTCTCACAGGAGAGAGGAAAATTCCTCACACACATTATGAACTGGTGAAGACTGGTTTCCAGTATTACGCACCTTACTACGGAAATAAGCTGCAACACAGCTTGAAGCTGTGAAGAGACTCATTTCTCTGGGCGGCTGTAAAGCTTTACTAGCTCATATCTGTCATACATTTTGTGAATGTGTGTGTGTGTGTGTGTGATAGTTGTCTTTAGTGGATGATTTTATTGCAGAGATTTTGTGTAATTTGTTCTCAGGTCTCTCTTGCCAAAGAGGTCTTCAGCTCAGTGGGATGTCCTGAATAAATAATGCTTCATTAACAAACTACCTTTTTGGGGGGGATTTAGGATTTTGTGATTTGTGGTGCTACTGAATTGTTTTACATTATAAGTGAGATGTATTTTTATTACTTCATCCACTCAGTATTCAGCCCAGTTTTGTGGAAAAATGTGAAACACAAAACAACCACAAAAGCAATCTATTTGTTTGTGTACATGGACAAAAATTGTCTTGTTTTTATATTATAGTCAGCACAATTTTATGCATTTCAGTGGGAAGTATGTTTCATGTCTGCAACACGTATTTTGTCGAGAGTCTTCAGAGTTACCCTGGCAACCAAGAAAGTAGAGCTTTGAACAAAGTGTCAGTCATTTTATTTTAAACCAAACTATGATCTTTTTCTAAATGTTATCAAGTGGTTTTATTCCCTAAACCTAACAGAGGAGTTTTTTTATTGTCTAAAGCTGACCAAATACTTTTACTGCCTAAGTTTTATTAAGAAAGTGTAAAACAAAATCCTCTGCTCGAGGTGGTTATACGTGTTAACGGTGAAATGACTAATACCACTGCTAACCCTTCCAAACTCTAAACATGGGACTTTTCCCCTTTTAAAGGTGGAAAATCTTCAGTTCATGTACATGGACATGAATGAGTGGATAAGACACTAGTCTGATGAAAAACTCATGTTCAGGTAAATGAAAATAAGGAGGGGAAATTTGTGTGCAGTAACACGATGTACACAAACTGACTATTTCACAAAATGCTGTGAGAATGTGTTGCTGTATTGAATGTATTGTACTGCATTTGCTTTAGCGAGATGTTCTTAATAAACTGGCATCTGATTGTGCCGTAACAATATCATTTACAGTGTAGCACAGCCTATATCAGATAGCAATTGTTTTATACTATTTCTGCTAGTTTAACAGAAGACAGACAATTTATCTGATAAATATTCCAACATTTAATGGGTTTGGTTTTTTTTTGCTGTTCTCTATATTTTCCAATAATAATAATTTGATTATTTGTATGTTTAGAACGGTTATTCAGACAAAATCATCTTAAATACGTGACTTTGAAGTCTGGAAACGTGTGACTGCCATTTTTAGAAATTTTCTGACACAAAGAATTGAAAAGATTAGTAGAAAACATGGTCAAATGTAATAACCTTTGTATTAAAATCTGATTTAAACATCTCTGATATTCATATAGACGTGTTTATGATGATTATTATTATCGAAGCAACCTGACAATTATTAATATTAGTTTTAAATAATAAACCATAAATGTTTCATCTATGACATCTTCTTTTTCTAAATTTGTCAAAGTATTTTAGTTCTATTGATCCAGTTAAGCACTTTTATTGACTTTAAAGACTGAACTTTTTGAAGCTCCTGCCTCCACCTGTCTGCACGCTGTCCATGTCAGTGTCAGGCCGGCCATGTGTAATGGATGTAAGAAAAATCCTGCCATCATTTGCGGACCTCCTTTAAATATGAATGCCTTCACATGGTCAGCTGAAAAATGTGTCTGCAGCTCTGATATGAGCACTTTGTCTTTGCAGGTGCCCTCCTGAATATCCTGTCAGATGCCAGCGCTTCTCCAAAGATGAAATAGGCCGAACCTTTTGTGCCTTTTAAGTCGAGTCAGCGAAACTCCTTTTACAACCACACCATCAGATATTTTCAGTCCTCCCAATTTGCCAAGCACTGTTTTTTCAAATAATGCTCTTGTGTTTGACACAATGGCTGAAAACACAGCAAGAGAGCAGTGTGAGATTGCCTAGATGATGTGGAGATTGTAACGTGACATCTCCATCTCTTAGACCTGAGGACAGCTGTGGCCCATACAGGATGATAAATGGCCGTTCGTGCGTAGGTGGAGCAGCTGTCTGCAGAGTGCTTCGCCAAATGTAGCTTTGCCACTCGAAAATTGAGATGGGTTTCACTTACTGTATGTTCATTTGTTCTGCAACCTGGAACATATGGTGCCTGAGAGTGCAGCTTTTTAATTTGGAGAGTGATGATAGGAGGTATTATGTTACTCAAATATTATGGCGTCTCAAAACAGCTCCACTCAACAGCAACAGCACTGCACTGATGAAATTTCTGCCAGCTCATGTAAGAAAACAATGAAATTTGTCTGTTATGAGCTGTCAGCTTATCTAACGTTCAATATGTACTCCTTCTAAATCCAGTCTATAACTTCTAAAGCTATAGAGCTATGGAGATAGTGTGGAAAACTATGAATTACAATTAGTTGCTTTGCAAAGAAATTTGTGTCATCATCTTACAACAATTATTTTTGATCTTTAATCATAATTGTTTATCATTAGAGACATTAACTGCTAGAGCCTGACTGATATAGCATTTTTAAGACCGATACCGATATTTGGGGATTTAAAAATCTGATATTCCGATATATATATCAGCTGATATGTTTTTTTTCTTTCAGATACACAAATTGATTTCAGTAACATTTGTTACGTGTAGTATTTATTTCTTTGTTTACTCTCTACCCGACTCTGCTCGGATCAGCTGGTTGTGTTTGTGGCATTCCAAACATGTGTGTTGCCAACAGGTAAGTTGCAGAGTCCCCTCGGTTGTGCAAACTATGCAATGTAAACACTCATAACATGGTTGAATAGTGTTTCTCCCATCTCTTCTTTTTAAATTTTCATTTATCAGCCGTTATAAATGCCGATTGCAGATTGGCAAATACAGTGCTTAACAAATTTATTAGACCATCACCCAATGTCGGTTTTATGCCACAGCTGCCTAAAATTAACAGTATTGGTAATTGCTAAAATCATTTTTTATGTTTCTGTAATGGTTAATCCACCAGTATGCCCAAACTCTTTAATCTTAATATTTTTAATACTAAAATATAATCATTGTTGTTATCTATGAATTTTTGAATCTGCTGTTTTACAAAAAAGCAGAAAAAAAAATAGTAAAGCACATTATTATTTTTTGATTAAGATGCCAAATTACAGTTATTTACTGTACAACCACTGAACAAGTTTTAGTGGTTGAATGTTATGCTTGATTAATTTCTGACTTCTCAGAGAAGTCCAGTGTGCCGGCTCAAATTTGGGTACAAAAACGTGAATTCAGTTGAAATTCCTCACTGCTGTTCAAAATGGTAAAACGCTGAGAACTCACTGGAAAGGAAAGAGTCCACATCAAAGCACTTTGTGATACTAGATGGTCGTTTTTATGACAGGTGGTCTAATAAATTTGTTAAGCACTGTAGCTAATATCGGACGATCTATCGGCCTGCCGATAAATTGGTCAGGCTCTGTTCTTTAGCAGCACAGCAAAGATTTTTATGTATTTTTGAAGATTCTTGGACCCCTTTTCTTTTACATTCAAAATACTTTTTTAAATTAAATCGGTAATTCGCGTTGCACCAAGTTGGTTTGGACTCCTCAGGAACACCAGATATACTTTTTATGTTACCTGATGTAACTACTTTTTTCATTTTTATTTTGTGAAGAAATTGGGAGCTATAGTTGCCTTGTGTTTTTTCTGCTTCTTGTAGGTAGGTATGGATTAAAGTTTTAAGAGCCAGTGCAGTGATCTGTTTTGATTTTGTCTCCTGGAGCATGAACTATATCCTTTTCATAAAAAATGTGCAGCAAAATAACATATAAAAATTCTGATGATATTTCTGCACCCAAAGTAAACGTTGAAGTTGCTGTGAGAGACAATCCATAACCCAAATAAATTAAATATTCTACCAAAGAAGACTGAGAAAAGCAGCAACAATTACATTTTAGGTGACAAAATTGTGATAATCTGTGAATCTGCTGTTATTTTCTAAATAACATCAAAACATAACATCTGGGCAGCTTTGTTAGCTGTTGTGCTTTATCCCAAACACAATGTACACTTTAAAGCAATAACAGCAAATGGTCACAAGTCTGACACTGCAATAAGTAGACATCTGCAGATTCATTTTCTTATTGCTGTTCATTTGGTCTTAATATGAAGGATTGTGTCTAAACTGCTGTGTGCTGGCTTCTCTGCTGCTGACACACTAATAAGCTCACCCCTCAGTCTTACTCCAGAAGTGAACAGGCTTATGTCAAGAGGCAGCTGTTTGAACAGTTGCGTATTTACAGAGTACATCTTGTATTCAACAGGGCCTCTTTTTGTGTACTGCTAGAGGTGCTACATTTCTTTCTTTTCTGTCTGATTATGCTCAGGATCGATCACTGGGGCAAGATGTAAAGAGCAGCTCATCACATTTTCAATTCTTTTAGCGTATTTGTCAAAAAAATAAGTATTTTATTACCTCGTAAGTCAATACCTGAGAGCCCCCCCCAGTTACAGCCAGCAGCACTCTCCATGGCAGATGCTCATGAATGATAGGCAGAGGAGTAAATTAGTGATGGACACATTTATTGACTGAGCTCATGACCTTCCTGACTATGATTTATGTTTTTTGGCAGCAGGGAGCCACCAGATATCAGGTAGGTGCCAACTTAAATCAGTGAGAATCATCTCACAAACTGCTTCCCTATTACATCGCTGGATATCTGGAAGCAGAAACAGACATACAATGGATAACAAACTGTACACTAAACCGATCCTGCAGCATGTTTGCTGCTGACAGGTTCTTTAATTGGACTGCATTTTTTTAAATAAAACATATGGCAATATGATGCAATGCCTGAGGATAAATAGGCTGGGCAATTCAAGCAAGATATCTTACATTAGGGTCTTAATTGGGTTCAACAATCACAGCCTTTATACCACACTGAATTATAGAATTCATTGTCCTAATTATGACTATATATATATACATATATACACATATATATACATATATACACATATATATACATATATACACATATATATATATATACATATATATATATATACACATACATATATATATATACATACATATATATACATACATATATATACACACATATACATACATATATATACACACATATACACACATATACACACATATACATATATATACACACATATACACACATATACACACATATACACACATATATATATATATATATATATATATACACACACATATATACACACACACATATATACAGCTCCGGAAAAAATTAAGAGACCACTCCAAAATTATCAGTTTCTCTGATTTTGCTATTTATAGGTACATGTTTGAGTAAAATGAACATATACCTATAAATAGCAAAAT
>VUQI01030085.1:0-12413 GCA_015106735.1 Paratilapia polleni | reverse complement strand
CTGCATTGTGCCAAGTGTAAAGTTTGGTGGAGGGGGGATTATGGTGTGGGATTGTTTTTTGGGAGTTGGGCTCGGCCCCTTAGTTCCAGTGAAAGGAACTCTTAATGCTTCAGCATACCATGGAATTGTCCAAAATGTCTTGGTATGCTGAAGCATTAAGAGTTCCTTTCAACTTTGTGGGAACAGTTTGGGGATGGCTCCTTCCTGTTCCAACATGACTGCGCACCAGTGGACAAAGCAAGGTCCATAAAGACATGGATGAGCGAGTTTGGTGTGGAAGAACTTGACCAGCCTGCACAGAATCCTGACCTCAACCCAATAGAACACCTTTGGGATGAATCAGCGGAGACTGCGAGCCAGGCCTTCTTGTCCAACATCAGTCTCTGACCTCACAAATGCGCTTCTGGAAGAATGGTCAAAAATTCCCATAAACACACTCCTAAACCTTGTGGAAAGCCTTCCCAGAAGAGTTGAAGCTGTTATAGCTGCAAAGGGTGGGCTGACTTCATATTAAACCCTATGGATTAAGAATGGGATCTCACTCAAGTTCATATGTGTGTGAAGGCAGACAAGCGAATACTTTTGGCAATATAGTGTATGTTTTAGTCTCAAAAATTCTTCTGAAACTCATCAAAATATTTTTTATTATAAGAAATGAAGCAAGCTAATGCTATGGTATGTACTGCTCCCTTCAAAGAACAGCACAAACTGGCTCTAATTAGAGAAGAAAAAGAAATGTGATGACTCGGCAATCAACTATGCAAAATGTCAAGCAAAATGGAATCTCAATTGAGAACCAGAAACCTCACAGGTCCTCTGATTCATTCAGTTATACTTGTAAGAGCAAGATTCTGCTGGTTTGTGAAGGGAGCAGTACACACTGTAGTGGGAAGTTTCTTTTGCTTATTTCTTGGAGCAAACAAAGTTTCAAAGGAATGTCAGTTGTTAACTATAATCAGCCTACAAAGACTGATCCTCCAAGCACTCAACTAGTTTAGTGCTTCTTTAATAAGCTGTGCTAACATGATCAATTAGCTTGATTTAATAATCACTGATCAGTTTCATGCTATATAAAATAAAAACAATGAATGGAATGGATCACTTAGAATCTGTAAGGTTGTTTTTTTGTTTAAAATTGTTTCCATATTTCATGTCTTCATATTTCTCACTTGGTTGCTTGCTCTTCTAAATACTCTGTATTTCCTACAGTATTTCCAGGATGTAACAGGAACATCTCCCATAATTTGCCTTTTTTAAGTAAGAGTCAGTCTGAAACCCCCATTTCAGAAGACTTTAGATGTTAAATATTTAAGTCAGTCTCTTTTGTCTGGGTTCAGTGGATGTATTTGTGCTCCTCCGCCTTGTGAAAACAACCATTAATGAAGAGTAATTCTCAGATTTCAAAAGTCTGTCATCGTTACATGATCTTGTAGATTCAGGTGCCTCCTTTTTTTCCTGCAGGACCACGCCGACATCGAGTGGAAGTTTGCACGCACCAAGCTGTGGATGAGTTACTTTGACGAGGGCGGCACACTGCCGCCTCCGTTCAACATCATCCCAAGCCCCAAGTCCTTCTGGTACCTCCTCATGTGGCTCCACAACAAGCTGTGCAGGAGAGGCCAGCCACCCGGGGAGCAAGGGCACAAATGTGAAAACCTCCGGGAGTTCACGGTAAGGGAAGGCAGAACAAGAGGGTAGAGACTCACAGTACATACACATTTTCATGCTGTGGCTGCTGACTATGTTTAGTCATAAAGGTTGCCTCTTTTATTATTTTAGTAGTTAAAGTTTGTATTAGTTTGTAATTATTTTTTTTGTTGCTTCTATGCAATCTTTATTTTACTTTAAGTCCTTCACTGTCAGGTTCTGTAGATCAGGATAGATTATGTAGAAGTCACCAAAGTTACAATTCTTTTAAATCCTGCACACTGGGCAGGGTTTCACAAACTAGTTTACACACAGAATTTCTTTTTTCACTATTTTGTGTGTTGCAATATTGTAGTTTATAAATATTCACAACACGATTCTTTATGGTGCAAAAGGACACTACACAGAGAAAAACAAGAACGAGCCCAGCAAACCCACAAAAATCTACTACATAGACAGAATTTCAAAAAACAGATCCAAATGATGAAAAGAAACAAAAGCAAATATAATTTATTTATGCAAACACAGAGACACCAAAGGCCCACACTTCTATGAAATGTGAATCTGCAACCAAACTTACAATACAAATCTGCATTTTCTTTCCCCCAAAACTCGTCATATTTACACCAAAGTTTACTACATTCTTCCTTTTCCCATGCTCCATTTCTCCCCAAGTTTCACAAAATTCAGCCTGGAACTTCCTGCTGACAAACAAATGTCGAGGACAAGCGGTAGTTATAGCCCACAGAAGAAAATGAATAGAAAATTATTAATTTATAAGAAGTTAAAGAAAGAAAAAGCATAAAAGTAATAACAAAAAGCAGAAATTTTGATGATGAATTGAAAATGGTAAAAGCTAATTTATGGGGTGGGTTACATCCTGGACGGGTTACCAGTCTATCTCAGGGCCAGTCTAGATTTTATTCAATTCGTGAAGAGGATGTGAAAGGGAAGATGTTTAGAAAAATTGCGTCTTTAGTTATATAATTATTTACCTCTTTTCTTGAAAAAGCGAAGTACAAAATATTTGATGGATAGGACAGAATATTTGTATTGAGGCACACTTATTGTTTTCTTTGCCTTTATTGTTTGTGTCATCCCGGTTACGCTTTCTGCACTCCAGTCCCAGAGAGGAATTCGATTTAGTCTATTTGTATTAGGAAAAATGAAGGTGAATTTTGAATTTGACTGTTCGTGACAGAACAAGATGCAGCTGCCAGGATCAGAACTGTGAACACTGCAGTTATGGGACACAGTCTGTTCTACAAGTGACTCTGGTGCCCTACTTCTACTTCAGAACAGCAGCTGCAGGCAAAACTCCCAAAGTTCACAAAGTCGAGAATAAACTGGAGTTAATGCTATTAATGTGTAAACTAATTTGCTCATGTGGCCATGTGCTGGTCACCAGTAATACAGACAAACTGTGCTGGGCTGACTTTATATGAAAACTTATCTAAGCTGTAAGTTTAAAGCACGTTCAAGAGTTTATGGCTTTGTCATCATTGTGTAATGATTAACAGTCTACTGTAAAGTTAACACTGATTACTTTATTTATTTACATATTTTGTGATTCAATATTTATATCAAAGTCATAACTTTACTATTTTTATATTGCATCTTCTTGAGCAAGAGTGTCCTGGGTTCAAATCACATGAACCCAGGACACTCGGGTCCACCAGGCCGGCTGGGGCCGTTCTGTGTGAAGTTTGCATGTTCTCACTGTACATGCATGGGTTCTTTTCCTCCCAACATCCAACAGGTGAACTGGTGATTCAAATTGGCCATACACATGAATGTAAGAGTGAATGATTGTGTTACCCCCATGATTGACTGGCGACCTCTCCAGGGTGTACCCTGCCTCTCACCCTATGACAGGTGGAATAAGCTCCAGCACCCCCAAAAACCTGAAAATGAATAAATGGGTCTTTAGCTTGATTTTTGTTAAACTGACAAAAAAGCTGACTGAAAAGCTTACAAAGACGAGTTTCATAACAAAGACCTGTGATACAACTAAAAGCTTCAGAAAGGCTACTTAAGGGACTTTACAGATTCCTAGGCGGCTGCTGCTTTTATGCTACAGTCACACTAGGGAAAATGGTGGTTGGAGACCGCGGCACAACCAAAATTATTGTGACCACGTGCAAAGAACATGCATTCTCATTGCCCTTGAAATGACATTGGTGCGTCAAGACAGCGATAAAACAGCAATAAGACAGAGTCAACCTGCTGTCAGTTTGCAATTGAATGGGGTGAAGTTGTCAATTACATGCAATCTGTTTGCAGGAATATGGTGATTAACTGGAAATCTGTTGCTGTCTACATAAACAGAACTTCTACTTACATTCAGATTCCAGCCCATAGATGTGAAACAGAAATTCAGAAATTCCTCCACAAAGTGACATAGTTGCTGCATAGGACATAGTGACATAGGCGCTTGGCAACCTTGCTTTTATATAGGAATATAATCAGAATGCAACCAGTTGAGTCGAGTCCCCTGTTGCAAAGAGACGCAATGCATACTAGACTCGCACTTATTACAACATGTTGGTAATCTGTCTGCATTTATAAATTAGATGGCAATTATTTGCAAACCTTTGCCAGTCTGTTAGAGAGTGACTGCAGTCAGTCCGAGTCGGACCGTGATTGTTTGGAGACACGTTGCCCCCACCCCCCCACCACTGCTCCCTATACAATTGCCTTGCAGTTGAAAGTGGTTGGTTGCCACAGTTACTTGCACTCACCACCACCGATTTTTCCTAGTTATTTTTTACTCTAATGTGGTTGAGCCATTAAACAAACAAAAACTTAAATTTAAAAAACAGTGCATTTCCATCAGCTGACTGAACAGACTGAACAGCTTCAAAATGGACCTGGTTGTGAGGGTTTATGCCAAAAAAGAAAAAAAAATTAAGAAAGAAGAGCATGGTTATGTATTAAAAAGCTCATTTTAAAACACTAGATTTTTTTTTTTTTTTTTTTTACCTAAACTGAGCTCATATTAATGCCAGGATTAAAGGGTTGTTTTTGTTTGTTTGTTTGTTTTTTAGTTTTTACCAGTTGGCCTAAAATTTTATAGTTCAGTATCTTCTTTAAACTCTCATATAGTGAACTTGTGTTTTGCCCTGGCTCTGAATTCTGGGGGTCACCGCACAGATAAGCATGATCTACATAGAGTAACAAAGACTTAATGTCTTTATTCTAACTGACAGAAATCTATGCGTTTTCTTGTTATTACTAACGATTTATTAAACAAAATTTAACAAACTGGTTAATTGTTTTGGCGATTTAGTTTGATGTTAAATACTGAAACACACTGAAATAAAAGCAGTTTTATAAAACAGTACAGTCAGTACAACAAATGATTGGGGAGGAGAAGGAGGAGGAAGGACTTGTCAGCTGACGTTCATTTTGTGATTAATGAAATCATGCAGACCCAAATTATCAGGAGTTAATGTGGCTTTTATAACCTCTGGATAGTCGCCCACCTGATCAAAGCAGAAGGACTCAACCTGCTCGCAGTGAGAGTGGATTAAAGAGGAAAAGAAGGCGCTGAACAAAGGAAAAAAAAATACAACCACACCGCACATGGATGGACATCAGCTGCGTGTCTATAATCACAGAAGGAACATCGGCAGATAAACACGTCCCGAAAAACACATTTAACAGCCCAGTCAGCTGGAGAGAGACGGCGAGCACACAGCGCAGAGTGATAATTCACACGCACGCGCACACACACACACACACACACACACACACACACACACACACACACACACAGAGTGCAGCTGGCATGTTCACCTCAACTGAAGTCAGCTGAGTTATATAAGCCAGCCAGCCCACATAGGTTCACAGAGACACAGCACTGCGGAGATCTGATCAAGGGAGAGAGCCTGTGTGTGTGTGTGTGTGTGTGTGTGTGTGTGTTAGGAGTAAACACAAAAACAGCATAAGATATGGAAAATAATGATTGCTCTGAAAAGAGGGGGGGAGAGAGATTTTTAGGGGAGGATGAATGCAGGTTTGTGTGTGTGTGTGTGTGTGTGTCGGTTTTTGCGTTAGCAGCCAGCAGGGAGAGAAAGAGGAAGACAGTTTAGAAGCGGGTCGAGCTAGACGAGTGTGAAACATGACGAAGATGAAGCATAGATGGAGAGGTGAAACGCCCATCATTGAGCCGAGATGGAAATAAAATGAAAATGCGAAGCCGTAGTACAAAACAGAGGAAGGTATAGAGATGATGGATGCTTGTGTGACAGATAAAGAAAGGAAGTGAGAGAATATTGATGAGGAAGACAAGTCTTTAGTCCTCTTGGCACAAATTAAACACTGAGCTACAGCTGACAAATATCCAGCTCCCAATTATCCATGTATTTTCTTATAGTGCTGAGCTTTTAAATGAACCAAACTGGTTTCAGTGAGTTCTGACTCTGATATGACCTCATGCATTCAAAATGTGCGACAATACTTATGGCAAAAACATGCCACCATACATTGTAAAGCCTTTATCTTACAATGTAAAGTGAACTTGAGGAAGTTGTTTGAATTTAATTGAACTGAAATTGAGAAAAGCAGCTGGTTGAGCACCTCTGTGTAAAATCACAGTTCAGTCAAAAGATTACTTCAATATGAAATCCATTTTTTATTTGGCAGAATCGCTCTGTTCTGGGACCTTCCCACCCCTCCACATAAATAGTCACAACCTCTAATCTATTGATTCATGTTTCTGGATGCAGTTTTTCAACTTTTTTCATGTCCCTGAACACGATCTTTATCTCTCTGGTTTTATATGTCGGCTTACTGATTCGCATCCATGTACACAAAATTAATATTTTCCACTTTTAAAGGGAGAAAAAAGTCCACCTGTGGATGTTGGAGGGGTTGGTGGTGGAGCGAATCATTTCACACCAGAGACTGAAGTTCACATCACACACATAGGCCTAACTGATTTTTACACTTCATTTGTATTAATTCTCATCACGTTTTTAATTTAAAATGGTTAGGTTTAGGGATTAATAACTATTTGGTTAGGTTTAGGGATTAATAGCTATTTGGTTAGGTTTAGGGATTAATAACTATTTGGTTAGGTTTAGAAAAAGATTGTGTTTTGGATAAAAATACAAGAATTGCCACTATTTTCACAGCTTTGTTTTCTTGGTTGCCAATGGTGACGCGTCCCCCCGGAAGAGTCGGTGTAACATACGTGCTGCGGATATGAAATATATTTTTCCGTTAAAATGCATTACTTACAAATTCTTGCTTATTGTCATAAAAACACATGACAATTGTCACAAACATTGTTTTTTCGTGACTATTTGATATTTTTGCTTATGAGACGGACCTGCATACATGGAAAGCCAGAGGCAGGAAGAGCAACAGCACAGAACAGATATTACAGTCAGTCAAACAGAGCAGGAAAGTGAAGGGCTGGGGTCGAGGTGAGTTGCAAAGCAGCTCGCAGTGTGCAGGAGCCGTGATAAATCTGCAAAATCGCAAATCTGTTGCCATTTACATACACAGAAATTCACATTAAACAGAAATTCACAGTACTTACATGCAGAGTCCAGTCAGAACCTCATAGATTTGAAACAGAAATTCCTTCACAAATAGTGATGTAATTGCTGCAGGATGGCAATTTAACTGCAAAATGACAGTCACTTGGCAACCTTGCTTTTATATAATCAGAATACAACCAGTTGGCAACCAGTTGAGTCGAGTCTCTTACTGCAAAGAGACGCTTTGCAGACAAGTTGCAGTCATTGGTACAGACTGACTCAGATTGATTGATTGTTGACAATCTGTCTGCATTTATAAATTAGACTGTAGTTATTTGCAAACAGTGGTCAATCTGTCTGAGAGTGATTGTCCGGACATAGGTTGCCTCCCACAAAGTAAATGGTAAATGGACTGGTACTTATATAGCGCTTTTCTACTCAGTTTTGAGTACTC
This sequence comes from Paratilapia polleni, assembly GCA_015106735.1. Taxonomy (NCBI): domain Eukaryota; kingdom Metazoa; phylum Chordata; class Actinopteri; order Cichliformes; family Cichlidae; genus Paratilapia; species Paratilapia polleni. Next base: position 4,823 of record VUQI01030085.1, on the reverse strand, counting down.
AAAGCGCTTTATACTACATGTCACATTCATACAGCACTTTTATCTATATTTAAGCGCTTACTAACATTCACACACACTCACACTCCGATGAATGCATCGGGGGCAACGTGGGGTTCAGTATCTACACCAAGGATACTTCGGCATGCAGACTAGGGGAGCCAGGGATCGAACCACTGATCTTCCGATTAGTAGACGACTCGCTCTACCACACAGCTGCCCATAAGTAACCTGTCCAATCACCTTGCAATCAAAAGTGGTCGCTGCAGCTGCAGTCGCCGAATGCAAAAGGAGTCAATGCAATCACCAGGCAACCACCGCTTTTTTTTTTTTCCCTAGTTGCAAGGAGGTTGCTGTCCTACTTTTACTGAAGTACAAGAACAGCACCCAATCCAAAAGTAAAATTACTGCCTAAGCGTAGGCCGAGTGTCCCCTTTCAGAATCATACAGAGGAATATATATGAACAAGTACGCTTTATTAGATTGGATTCATCATTTGATGAGATGAGAAAAGTGTTTTATATAAAAGATATTCACATTTCAGAATTCACATTGATTCTGGATGACAGCGTTTATTAAAGGCCTGAAATGTGAATGAGGAGCATAATTTCACCCCCTCAAATGTTATATATATGGCTGCTTTTGTTTCAGTTTGGTGCTAGAAGAGATCCTTAACTTTTCAGTGAACCCTTTATAAAATGTCAGACTATCTAAAAGGAAAAAACAGAGTAGACTCTGACAGCAGAGTAGCCCAGCCTTGGGAAAATTATATTCCCATACAGCTAAACTGCAGTGGGCGGCTGTGGCTCAGGAGGTAGAGCGGGTCGCCTACTAATTGGAAGGTCAGTGGTTCGATCCCTGGCTCCCCTAGTCTGCATGCCGAAAAGTATCCTATCCACACATTCACATTCATCGGAATGTGAGTGTGCGTGTAAAGTGCTTAAGTATAGATTTTTTTTAAAAAGTGCTGTATGAATGTGTGTGTGATTGGGTGAATGAGGCATGTAGTATAGAGCGCTTTGAGTACCTGAACTGAGTAGAAAAGCACTATATAAGTACTAGTCCATTTACCATTTTCAGTTTCCAGGGAAACATATTTTTCTCCCAGAGTGTTGGTTTCTGACATTTGTAATCAATATATAACTTTGCCATGTTTGTTCTAGTTTTCCTTATTAGCTCTTATTAGTAGTAGTGAAGGAGGACATGCAGAGGGTTGGTGTGACAGAGGAGGATGCTAGGGAAAGAGTGAGATGGAAGCAGATGATCTGATGTGGCGACTCCTAAAGGCAGCAGCCAAAAGAAGGACAGTCAAAAAAAATACTACAAAACTAAATAAAAAATGGTCCCATACAGGAGTTGAGCCCAAGTCTACCAGATGAAAGTGTTGTGATTCTTGCCTCCTTATGGATACTTTGTCTTTGGTTGAGAGAACGTGCATTCCCACCAGTCATAATTTAAGTTAAGTTGTAGAGAGGGAGTGTAATTTTTAAGAGATAGAGTTGCAGAGAGAGAGAGAAATGAAATAATTTGCTGCTAAATGTGTAAAAATCATGTGTTTAACACAACGTTTCTTCTCTTTGCAGGAGCGTCATGCCGACAGTCTGAGGCAGAATCAGCACTATCAGGTGTGTAGTTCCTGCACAGCTTTCTGTCTTCTTCTTTACTTTACCAGTCTTCAAGTTTATCACTGAGTTATATGTAAAGTCACTTTGTTGCGTTACCACTCAGTCCTGCTCCCATTTCAATGTTTAATATCAGATGTTATTGTCCATGTTCAATTGAAAATCAACTAATTCTGCACAACAAAAAATCTGCCCTTGACAAATCTTTGAGGCGCCCGGTCACTCAACCAGTCACTACTTGTGGTATCACACATTCACACAATTGCTGTGTTGGTATTATTTTGGGTTACATGGTTCTATAAATTCTGTATAACCCTCAGATGTAAATCTATAGAATTTCATTGGCTGAAACATGTTGGTTAAGACACAGGGAAGAGATGGAGGAACACTGGAGCAGCAATTGTTAAGCCTTTGCTGCATCTCACTGCAGTAATGCAGAAGTGCTCTTCAGGGGTGTGTCAGTACCAAATAACCTTTAAAACATTCTGGTTTACTGTCATTTTTTTTTTAATTTAATTTGTTTTTTGAGTCTGAGTTAAAGTAAACTAGAAATTAGCCATCTGAAAAGTCCAGTTTGCTAACGTGCCAGCTGACCAAATCACCATGCATTCTATCCATGCACGCCAGTTTGTTTAAACAGAAAGGGCAGCAAAACCCTGTTTTCCAGCACGGTGTTGATTTTTTTTTTTTTTTTTCCCTGCATGAGTCACATGTTTTGAATGGACTTGTAAGTAATATTATCAATAAGCAGATAATTGATGTCTAATAAGATGCATAATGGCAAACTAGCACAGGCAAAAGTGGATAAAGTTTTCCATATACTCTATACATGGTGTAAATCATAAAGTAATGCAGAAATGTGCCTTACGTCATTGTGCATGACACAAACAAAATGACAATCCACTTGTGTGAAGACATTGTTGGAAACGAAAAATAATATATATATTTTTTTAAAAACAATAGATAGATAGATTATATATACCTCACACATAATTTTTGTGAACTGCATAAAATACTGGAACTGGAACACTACTTTGACCAAGGCAAGCAGTATTTTTTGGGTCTTGGAAGTCACCGTAACTGTAGTACCTCTAATGGCCACTTGAGCCTGGCTCCAAAAGTGAGTCAATTCCCCAACTTTAAAGTAGAAATAAACATGTTTACAGACAGGCATAGCTAATTTCCCCATTCATAACAGCTGTATGGGGGCAAATTTGTTTTATAACTCATCTGTTTAAATTTTTATCAATGATCAAAGTTTGTATTATGAGGGGTATGACTGCTGTAGTGCTGGAGTGACAGGTACCTAGCTGTCTGCTAGTTTTAGTCACTGAACTGGGCGTCTCTACTGTGTCTGTGCTGTTGGTGCTTTTTAGAATGTTTAAAAGCAGTTATCTGATGAATAATATGGTCTGCTGTGTGGTGCGCACCCTCCAAAAGCCTATGCTCCAATTTTGTCGAGTGAATTTATAGCATTTCATTTGTATGTTACTAAAAACTAATTAGCAGGTATCTGTTACTCTGCGATGCACCCATACAATCTGTGGATGCATGCCCCTTGCTAGCCTGAGCTGATACCTTAGCATTTTAGACTCTCATCCAAATATGGTCATATCTGGCTCCAAAAAACCAACACTGGCTGCCATAATGCTAATGTCAAGGCTTCAAAATGTGAAAACCAATGAGTCTATGATTCTACAGTCTATGATTCAAGGGCAATGTGTGCTTCAGTAAAGGCTTGCTGAGAGTAAATTTAACCCACATCTTCAATGTCTGTCTTTTCAGTCTTGTGTGAAACAACTTTTGTGTGAAACAAGATTTTTCTCATGTCCGTGGCCTTAAACATCATTGATGGAAATGGCGGTATAGTCTGCTTTTTTACCAACAGCGTGCGAGCTCATGTGCTTTTCACCTCTGTGATAGCGAAAGCAGCAACAGTAAGAGATTTCATGTTAGATCTGATTATTGTGAATCCAAGTAAAATTGTGTTTCTAGAGTTTTGTTCTACTTTAAGTTAAAAAGACAGCAAGCACCTTTTTCAGTAAAAGAAACCGTGTATTGTTTTTGGCAGCTGTAACCCTCGTTTTGATGTCCAGCTTTAGGGGGATTTTTTTCAGTATTTGTAGAGCAAATCAACCAAGACTGAGCTCTTGTATTTTGACACCTAGGCACTGGCAGTGACTACAAACGCAGGAACGCCAGTACTTTGTATTTGGCAGTGCTGATTGTTACTTTGATATCTGTCCATGTTTTTAAGGTTTTGCTGCAGGAATCTGTCCTGCATTTTAACAAGAGTGTGTGGTGTGTCTTGGCAGAGGCGGAGAGTGACAGCATGCCAGACCGTCCTGCTTGGCAGGCACAGGTGTTGACTGTGGGAGGATGCAGTGTGTTAGTGTGTGCGTACTGTTGCAGTGTGTCAGGGTTTGAATTACCACCCACTGAGCACCAAATGCTTGTGAAATTTGTCTTTGGTCTATAAATCAATGAGGGTGACCCGCCTCATTGGCTGATTACTTAATGAGACAATAACATTTAAATTCCTCCACAGGGTTGAATTGTGTTGCACTGTAATGTTCACACAGTTTACACAGACACTAAGCACAATGATATAATATATGAATGAATGAAGTTTGCATGGGTACAGTACAATACACAATTACAGTACACCACAAATGAATATAGGCCAGATACAGATAGCTTCATTCACGTTTGTAAACAAAAAAAAAGGCTGTGTAACGATGATAAACTTAGCGACCATAATGTCACCCATTGGTTTGTGAAATTTCACCTTGAAAAATCCACTTTCTCCCCAGGCCTCTGTTAGCATGTTAAATGTTTAAAGTTTGTGACAGTACAATTAGAAAAAGACTGAACAAGTATGGCTTGTTTGAAATTGTTGCCAGGAGAAAGCCTCTTCTCTCTAAAAAAGAACATGGCAGCACAATATAGGTTTGTAAGCTGCATCTGAACAAACCACAAGACTCCTGGAACAATGTCCTTTAGACACATGAGACAAAAGTGGAGATGTTTGGCTGGAATGCACAGCACCACGTTTGGCAAAAACCAAACACGTATCAGCACAGCACAAACACCTCATACCAACTGTCTTGCACATGGTGGAGGGCTGATGATTTGGGCTTGTTTTGCAGCCACAGGACCTGGGCACCTCGCAGTCACTGAGTTGACCATGAACTCCTCTGTATA
>VUQI01030084.1:0-13804 GCA_015106735.1 Paratilapia polleni | reverse complement strand
TCCTTCCATTTTCAGATGATGGATTGAACAGTGGTCCGTGAGATGTTCAAAGCTTGGGATATGTTTTTATAACCTAACCCTGCTTTAAACTTCTCCACAACTACATCCCTGACCTGTCTGGTGTGTTCCTTGGTCTTCATGATGCTGTTTGTTCACTAATGTTCTCTAACAAACCTCTGAGGCCTTCACAGAACAGCTGTATTTATACTGAGATTAAAGTACACACAGGTGGACTCTGTTTACTAATTAGGTGACTTCTGAAAGCAGTTGGTTGCACTGGATTTTATTTAGGGGTATCAGAGTAAAGGGGGCTGAACACAAATGCACGCCACACTTTTCAGATTTTTATTTGTAAAAGATTTTGAACACTATGTGTCATTTTCCTTCCACTCCGCAATTATGCGCTACTTTGTGTTGGTCTATCACATAAAATCCCAATAAAATACATTTAAGTGTATGGTTATAACATGACAAAATGTGGAAAAATTGAAGGGGTATGAAAACTTTTGTAAGGCACTGTACATATAGAACAATCAGAGAATCCCAGAGGAGGAAACACAGACAAAGACAGGGAGAATTTGTATGTTGAATTGTCTTGATGTGTGACAGTGATGCAAGTCTTAGGAAGATGGGCACACTTTAGAATAATAGCCTATAAAAGGAACAGGAGTGGAACTGAATCTTAGATATCGCAAAAAATTAATAACTAAATAAATAAAACCACTGGAATTAAATCCTCATTTTTATAGAGGAAGAAGAATGCACCATTGTTTTATTGTGTTGCCCCCATATTATCTGCTTCCATTTACTCCATCCGGGCCCTGTGAGAAAAACCTCCACATTTTCTGGCTGAATGACACAAGACGGCATTGCGTTGACTGCGTGGGTTCACAAAGAGTGTGGAAGGGGACTCGGCAATGCCACAGCTCATAGTGCCCCACTAACCTGTGCTTTCAGTTTCCATTCAAAACAACAGAAGATCATTGTGCTTGTCAGACCTAGGGGGGTGGCATCTTGGCATGAAAGGCGACAATACTGTGACTCTAACACAGTTTGATAAAGGGGATGGGTTTTTACACTCAGTGCCCAAAGGTAATGCATAAACTAATCTCAGTGTACAATGCCTCCATTTGTATTAGAGAAACACTGATCTCTGATAAAGTCTTGCCACGGGGAGTTTTCCTGCAAGACAATATCAACAGAAAGGGGAATTGGAGGCTTTGCAGCACTTTGAAACATTCAGTTGGCGTATAAACACTCGAGCAAAGAGCTACATAAGCTGATATTGCGAAGCCTAATATGTATTGATGTGTTTATGTGAGATGTCTCTTTGGCTTGCGCACGCTCTGATGATCGCCATCCTGCCTGAGAATCATGTACACAGACCACACAGCGCTTTCAGACTACTAAACTTACGCAAGGTAGAGGAGGATGTAGAGGGATTTCAGTGTCAGGTCCTGAACACTGAACCATATTTTCTTCAATAATTCTTAGTATTAAGGTCCATAAGGTCTTTCAGCTCACTGTATGAAATGTATCTGTGCCCTACATGTGAACTCACCCTAACCAGGTAGCACTAAAACAATTAAAAGCAGTGAGCCTCCAGAAAAATGACCATGGTTGTTAAACAGGAGGGCAGATAATGTTAGCAGACAGCTGGAGGTGTTCCAGTGAATTCCTCACACATCAGGCACCCCAGGGCTTATTTAACTCTTCCTGCTTGGGTTACACACATCAGCATGATATGGTGCCTAGAGGCAAAACACCTATGAGAAGCACATAGCCTCATGCTGACTGAATAACCTAAAAATATTAAAGGTCAATAGCTACAAAGACCAAACATTTTTAAAAATGTTTTTCATTTCAGAAAAAGGTCTAATGGAATGCCAGTGTACACAAACTTCTGTTTTATTCCTTCACAGCCACTGACTAATGCTTGTATTTATAACATGCCGAGTGCTGCATTGTTAGCTGACAGCTAACAATGCAGCATGAAAAAGCATGAGCATGAAAAAGCATGTTTACAACCTGGTACAAAAATGGCTTTGGCCTGATATTTTCCTGCTTCTTTTTTTGTGACTAATTTTATATATATATATATATTTTTTTATTTATTCATCCAACTTGATGCTCCAGTTTGGAGTGTGGCCACTTTAATTGACAGGTGTTCCTCACAGGCAGCTGGAGTCGATCAGTGTCTGCTAGGCCTCACTTTGGCTAATCGGAGTCACTGAATGGCCCTCTTGACAGTGTTTGTGCTGTAGGTGCCTCTTGGAGCATTTTTATTGAATGTATACTTGCTTTGTTTAAACAGCCTGTCCAAGAAGTTTGTGCTTCACTTTTGGTGAGTGAAATTCTAGTATTTTATCTGTTATCCATCACATCTGTACTGTTTATGCAGCTTGCTAACTAAGCTAGCTGATAACACTCGTGCAAATATAATAACTTATGGCTCCAAAAAACCAAGATGACTGCAGCCAAAATGCTAAAGCTTCTCAATGCAGAGTCCAAAACCAATGGCTGTTGCCAAGGTGGCTACGTCCATCTTTTATATACAGCTTTTGGGAGAAAAAAAAAAGGAAAAGGAGTTGGAGGTTCCAGTATTAGGGCATGTTTTTTGTCTAAAAACAATTTGTCAGCCACTGTTTTTCCAAGTTTATAAGTGTCCCTAATTAACTAATCCTGTCCTTGTTTTCAGTCAGCCTCAATTACGTGTACATGATTCTTCTCATGAATCATTCGAGAACAGAAGCTGAACTCTTTCTGAAATACATCTGAGCCTTAAAATCCTGGGGGAATTAGATTAATATTTCATTTATTCTTGACACATTAGCAGGATACTTCCCCAAAAGACACAACAGGAGCCTGATACTCAGCAGACCTTTGTTCTTTAACCCGCTACACTCGGACTCATGTCTAAAACCAGGCAAACACAAAGAGGACAGAAGAGCAAATCATGCCTACATGTGCTCACACAGCAGGGATAATATTAAATTAGAGAAGTCATGAATATTTATTTGAAAGCAATACAAATGTCACACTGCCTCTTATACTACTGGTATAAGAGCCAGCATGTACTGGTATATAACACCTATATTGGTGTTATACACCAGTATATACCAGCGTGGAAATGTATTTATGTAACGAATAAATACATTTCCACAAAAAATAATAATCTAGGAAATTTACAAATTGCTGTATAACAATTTGCCAGAATCTAGGAAATGAATTATCTGATACTCAAAATTTCCTAGGAGAGAATCCCCAGACTCTCCGCTTAATGTGTCCCCTCCTGTAATCAAACAAAACCTCTAACCGTGTTCGACGGGACGCTGCCATCCTCAAACATGGCATCACAAGGTGAGTTTTTATTCCAGTGTTAAACCTTACAGCCAAAAAAATTTGCAGGTAGGTGGTCTGCCTCTGAGCCTGACCCCGCTCTACAGGCTTTGTACTTTGAGCTTTACCACGGTCATGCTAACATTTCCTAATTATCACTAAACATAAGAGAGAAGATGTAATGCTGTGGCTCATGGGGTTGAAGTCATACAATAAAAGTATTTGACAAATTAAGCTTTTGACTTTGTTGGTGAAGGTCAGTCAGTGTGGCAAACAAGTCAGGCAGATGAGAGGCAAAAAAGAGAAAACACTAAAAGGTCCTACACAAAGAAAAGCAAGAAAAAAATATACTAGGAATGGCTATAAAGCTTAACTGCTGTGAAAACAAAGACAACTGAAAGGTGAACGACAGGTGGTACATACTGTATACTGCGGTGGGTGACTGGCTAATTGAACACAGGCAGAGGTAGAGTTAGTAGAAACTAAAATTCAAACAAACAAGGATTCCAAAATAAAAATGGAAATGATAGAAACATTACTCACGACAGTCATGACAAAGTCAGTTTAACATTTATTTGGAGATGTGTTATTGTTATATAAATCCAATGTTTGCGCTATTTTTATTTTTGGTCTCCAAATCTCTGGATTTTAGCTGCTGCTCAAGAGCCATAGCCACTAGGTTTGCTAGCACTAAAAACACTGATGATTAGATCCATGAGGCTGAATTACACAACAGGCTAAAGATGTGGGACAGAAACCCTTACCATTATTTTGCTTGTGAAACAAGCACTTAAGCTTTTTTTTAATTTTTTTTATCGATTTTATTTAAATATCCATTGTCTGCTAAATGAAACCTAGTTTATGTTACGTAAAGTGCAGCTAATGTTAGCTTGTTGGAAAAGCTAAAACCCTATAAAACTGTGTGAAACACATCTTACACATCTTATCGCTTCTGCATCAAAGATGAAAACCCACACTTCTGAGTGGGAATGTTTTGAGTTTTTTGTTAGGTCATTATTCCTTTTGGTTTTGAGAAGTGATTTGTGTTCGAGTTTTGTTCTTTGTTTTGTTTCTCTTGAAATTTAGTATTATTTATAGTCTTCTTGATATTATTTATTATACCTTCCCAGCAGCCTCTGTTTGTATTTTTGCCTATTATTTAAGTCTCACTTTGTAGGCTATCTTTATATTGGGGTTCTGTGTGTCTTGGTTAGTCAGTATTTAGTTTTCTATTAACAGAGTTATTGGTTTTATTCTCTTGTGTTTATAACTCTTGTATTTCCTATGCTTTGTGTAGGTTCTTTATGGTTTATTTTCTAGTCTTGTTATTTGATTCTTCTATTTGGTGGCTTTCAGGTTATTTTTTAGTTAGTTCCCTTTGTGTTTCCATTCTGTTCGTCCTTCTGTCTCATCTTTGTTTGTCTTTCAGTGTTTCCCTGCCTCTGTCCTCCCTGTGTCAAGTTAATCTCTTTCCCCTTAGTTGTATCTTAACTTCCCCATGTTTCATTATGTTAATTGACTTCAGCTGTGTTTCCCACCTGTTACCTCTCCCCTCGTTATCTTGTGTGTGTACTGTATATAATCTCAGTCTCTCCTTGTCTTTTGTCATGTTGTCCTCATAGTTGTGTTTTCCCAGCCATGTCTCCCAAGTTAGTATTCATAGTGAGTTCTGGATATTGGGATTCCCTAGTTTCTCTCTTTGTTATTCTTGGTCCTGCATTTGGGTCCACAATCTACTATATACACAGCAGATTATGACAGTGAATTATGTGTACCTGATTTCATACCAATATTTTAGAGTACTTTTTAACTCCTTCCATCTCTCCTTTCCCACCCCGCATGGCTGGCTAATTGTCAGTTAAGCTGCATCTTACTCTGCTTTATTTACACATCTGGTTAATGTTTAAATACTAAAGGTAATTGCCTCTTTGTGGAGCTTTCATCATGGTAGATTTTTTTTCTTCAAAGATAACCTCTCATTTTGGGCAAATAAGAGTTTTCTGTTTTTGCTTTGTTAGCAGAAATGTGGCATCCCTTGGGGTGAGTTCCTTGGCTGGGTCATTCTCAAACAATGAGCTGTAAACTCATTCATGTGACAAATCCATTGTTAATATACAAATATTGATTATAGCAGCTTTAACACAGATCCACCTTGAATGTCCAGAATCCTCTGGGCAATTCACTGTTCCATGCCCGCAGTCCTGTTAACCTTTGCTCTACAGAATCATTAAATAAAAGCCTTGTGACATATCAAAGTGTGCACATGTCATTTCCTCTGAACAACTTACACTATATAAATCAGCCTGCCGCCACACTTCACTTGGTTTTGTGTTTTCCAGTCTGCGGGCAAGGCTACAGCAGGGAGCACTGAAGCATGGCCATTTTTGCTGTACTGTTAGCAGACTTTGTCTCCTGGCTTTGTGCCTGCATACAGTGCAGGAATGCGTATGAGCGAGGCATGCCAGACAAGGTGAGAATGCTGACCTCTCTGTCAGACAGGAGCAATGATCCAACCAGTGCTGACCTAATTTGGTGGGGTGTCTCTAATCCAGTCATGTTACTGTCAGCAACCAGCGCTACTGTTTTAAAATCCCTGCAGCTGTTCGCTCTGACAGGTGGGGAGATGGTGGTGTGTTAGGTGATACAGGTCTGTGATGTATTTCTTCTAATCTCATAGTTGTTACCACAAGGCCACATTTAGGCCACGTCTCAGTCTCAACATTTGTTATTTGATTTCCTGAAATATTGTAAAAAAAACTAATGCTATACAACACAGTGTTCTTTGTATATCCAAGAATATAAGACTAATAAATAATGAGTATTGATAAAAAATCCTCCCTTGATGAAGGCTTAAAGGTACAGTGTGTAAAATCTTACTGTTAGATGTCAGTAGATTGCGGTCAGCTGAATTCTGTTTTCTTACCCCTCCCAATTCAAGTGCATAATCCTAGCTACAGTAGGCGCTGTACGACAAACGTGTTTTTATCTGTAGTGAGTGTAGGCTGTCTGTCCGCCGTTTACCTCAGCTTTCAATATGCTGGGTGAGAAGCGTCCACGTCTATTTACTCTGGAGGAGGCTGGAAAACTTTGTGAAAGGAGTCCGATACGGTTCGAGTCAGTGAAGCTCACTCCTGACCGATGACAGCGATTCTGAGGTGAGTTGTTGAGGATATCCTGAACTTTTCTGTAGGTAAGTGCTGCTGTTTTTGCCGCTGTTAGTGGTGTTAGTGAAACTTTCTTTGAAGTGGATCTAAAGTTGTTGGACTCGGACACCTAGCAAATAAATTCATACAGTGTGAGAATATAATCAAGCTGTTTATCAGAGGGAAAGTGTTTTTTTTTTTTTTTTAGAACACTTGAGCCTAACATTACCTGGCATAATATTAGTTTATAACCAGCTAATGTTGTCGTTTAGCCGGCTCGTTGTCAGCTGTCCAGAGATGGGAGGATCACATGTCTAATTTGCTGACGATAAGTAATTGCGACAAAATCAGACAAAAATAAGCATGTTTATGCACGTTTTTGTGTGTTAGAGCTCTGACTTCAGTTCAGGAGATGAGGCTTGAGGTGAGGAAAGGGTGTCGTTTTATCCAGATGCTGGTCGCGTTGTCTTGTTCCTTCATGTTTTTGCTTCTTTGGTGAAGGGGACCCCTTATCAGATGATAAAACAAAGGTCTGATCCTTCATATCTTGAGTCTGAAGGTGCAGGCTTGAATTAAAATTTGCCTCCACGGCACGCAAACGCCTACGAGTGCTCTTCTCCTCCGCCTTTGGCGTACTACTTATGTGTCTGGTCTTTAGTCACATAGATAAAACGTGATTAGGCGGAACGGCAATGTCCATCTCTGCCACTGTATTCAAGATGGCGGGGCAACATGGAGGCTTCCACAAACCAGCGCCCGCTCCTGTGCATTTTTAATGGATTAATTCTGAGTTTTTGAGAATGCATCAATTTATTGGAAGACGTAATTACACACTAATCGATATATATTTACGAGTACAATATTCTGTTTTTCTATTAAATAGCCTCAGAAAATGACTGACTGTACCTTTTAATGATCCTGGCTGGTCAAATCAATGGAAGCACCTGTCAATATAATGCAAAGTACAGTATTTTAACAGCATCACAGAATGACGATACAATTGAATCAACTGTCTAGACTGCACTAGCTTTAGTTTGGTGTTCGTAATACATTTAGTTTGGCAATACATTTTGGCTGTTATCTGTCATCAGACCTCGATTTGGGAGGTTTAACATTCTAAACACAACTATTAGCTAACCTCTTTACATGAGAAAACATTCAATAAGTCTAGTCTTTGCTCTTTGGGCTATTCAGGAATATTAATGGGTATGCATTATATCTTTTGTGGTATTGATTGACCAGCCATTTCAAAAGGTCAAACTAATGCAACTGGACTAGCAGGTGAATGACTCTGACAAAATCAAAAAAATATATGCATGTCATTTTTGTGTATGTTTTGTGGTAGAAAGAGGGGGCTGTTATCTACCTCACATAGTGCATATACAGTAACATTAATTATCCTCATTCACTATTTAAGGAACAGAAGAAATTCATTAACCACAAAACAGGACAAATAACACCAAAAATAGAGGACAAAGCATCTCATTTGTTTCCTCTCCCACTGGATTAAGCCAATTGATTCACCCAGTGTACTCCGAGGTCAAAAATTGGCTGTTTGCCCAATCAATAGCCACCTTACGGCTACCTATCTGCCAATCAATAAGCCTACCTGCTTTAATCTTTCTACAAATCCATCCCAACATGTAACCCCAACATACACTGTCTCTCCTCAATGCAGCACTGCATCCTCTCCAGTGGCAAAAAACTCATAACAGAGCCCAGATTGGTCACAATTTCCTGAGTTTGAAATCAATAAAGAGAGAGATGATCATAATTCCATTGTTCTTGTGATTCTAAATGCAATTTCTCATTTTCTACAATGCTCTAGCAGAGTCAAAAATACTCCTTTATTTAATTTTTAGATCTAACTGACTAAGTCTAGTCTGATGACTAGACAAGATAAGCACTAAGTGAATAAAGACAATACCAAGGCTAGCAGTACCATCCGCAAGGTTCAATAAGCTGGCATGGGATCACAAGGTCACATCGAATCCCACTGAGATCCATTAAAGTTTTTCTTATGAGGTACCAAACCATCAGTGGCTGATATGTTACAGTTAAACTGGATTTTTCATGACAACCAGTATCATCACCTTTAAAAAATGATAGCTATGTGTAATCATCCTACAGACACAGAGTAACATAGTCTTGTTTCATAGCGCACACTAGGTTTATGAAAGGTCTTTATAGATGAAAACTTCTACCTTCTGCATCAGGGAACAACGCTGAGCAAAAAGACTAAATAAAAACACAGTAAACCACAGAAAGGCACTAAAGGAAAAAGTAGATTTGGGTCATAAACATTTTCCTGGTAAACACATGCTGCTGAAAGGATTAATTTGCATAGTTTTATTGAAAAGCTAGATATCTAGAAAGGTGTAAACTATCTCAAAAGATATAGTTAACAGAAACAGGTGGAAATGAGTAATGAGGCTGAAAAACACTCCTCACTGAGTAAAAGACAAAAATATTAAAACTCATGTCTTTACGCTAAATATTAACCTACAGTTAGCAGATGAATAATGGAAAACCTGAAGCTCAGAGAACAGCTTGCCTGACTTGATCCAGTTAAACAGAGTCCTGATTATTCTCTGTGGGTTTAACTGACTGGCCACTTTCACATTTAAAGTAGTCTTTTGATGGAAGGTGAATAAAAAAAATACTGTCTAAAGCAGCAGCTTTAATGATATATTGCTGAGTTCTATGACTGATGGACTCACGGTTTACCATTGAATAAAAGTTCCACTGGTTGTTTTTACAGAAAATGTTGGAATAAACAGGAAAAAAAAACCAGACTGAATCAGCCACAGAAAAAACACCTAAATCAATTTGACTTGATAAGTGCTTTCTGGGAAACAAGAACACCACTGCAATAACTGCTTACGAGCAATGTGGGAGACAGAAAACAAATGCAAGTTAAAGAGAGAAAGAAGAAAGGATGAACTTGTCAAATACCACACAGTGAGAGGGTGGTGACAGATCCAAAGTACCAAACCCACTACCCCCTACTGTGCACTCATGGTGCAGCAGTGGGGCCAAATAACGGAGATAAATGGGTTTTGACAGCACATTACAGAGCCTCTCGGCTGAGATAGGCATTGTGTGTTTTAAAGGATGGTGAAGGACACGCAACAGAGAGAGAGACACACACAAACACATTCAGGTCTATTCAGGCTCCCTCTATTATCACCAGTAAAATCTCTTAATAGTAGACATTTTGAGAAATACACTAATTCAGTTTCTTCTTGTGAATTAGATGGATAGATTGATCCTACTTCCATGGGTGTACTGAAGCAACCCAAGAGTCGATAAGCTTCCCAGCAAGCATGGTTGAAACACTGATTTACAAAGCAAGAAATATTGTTCACATTATTGCAATAGGAAAACTAATACATGTCTTTCTTTTTTTAGTGCAATACCTGATTGCCAACTAATTCAGTTAACAGTTGTGAACCGACAGCTACACAGTATCCACTCCAAATTCTCAGGCTACTATTACTGGACACCTGTTTTTTTAAATATAAACACCACGTTTATGCCATATCGACATATAAATGATGTCTCGTTTGTTGCATGATGAACTTACTTCTCTGGACTGTCACAGCATCACCTCCCTGCACCCCTCTAATCAATAACATGACAATATAACAAACTTACCCTTATTTTTCAACCAAGACTATTTGTTGCGTAAAAGACAGCCTGTTATTCAATATGAAAATGTTTGCTGGGTTAGCTTAGCATAGTATCTACACTGAAGCAAACCAGGAGTTTGTATTTGTTTAAATAAAGTTTAAAAAAAGCCAATATTCAATTAGATTACCTTTGCATAAAGACTATATGCTGTTGGTAACCAGTGAGCCTTACAGTTCAAATATTTAAAGTTTTAAAAAATCATATCTGACTATGTATCTTGTTGAATTTATTGGCCTAACCTAACCTTCGACGTTAGGCTAATAAGGAGTTAGCAGCTGTTTTCCTGTGCTTCTTGTTTTTATGCTAGCTACAGTACTTTGGACATGTCTTTCCTAACCCTAACCCCAAGGAAGCATTTGACCCTTGATGATCATTTGATAAGTTCTCTTAAGTATAGGCTGGTATGTATATTATAATATATATTATTATAATTATAACAGTCCCCAAACAACTCCATATTAAGTGAATACAGGACCCTGGGAACATAGGAGCCTTTGACTTGTTCCTATTACGTGCCAGTTGGAGACATAGCACCCTTGGAACACTGGAATGGTTCCATTTACGCTAATCATCTGCTGCCCCTAGCTTCAAATTTATCATACAGACAGTGGTATCAATATTTTTTCTCCAACTCTCAACAACAAGTTGTTAATTTCCCAGGCTATTCCTGGTGCAAAAACACAATGCATTTCATTTTTGGGCTCCTCAAGACACAAATAAAAAATATCTTTATTTTGTAATAAAACTCATATCTCTGCTGTCAAAAAAACGCAACAAATTCAGCAAAACAGCAATCAGACTTCTGATTCTTTCTGAAGACAGTTACTTCATCAAGGTCACACCAATCGCTTTCCCTGCTCAGAGTAAATTAAGCCAGCCGTCTGGATGTTCAAGCATGTGTGGAATCTGTGTAATTATCTTCGGCTCTGAGGAACCTTGAATGATTGTTGGGGTAAATTGCGGCGATGCACTGCTTCTTCATCTTCTGTGGAGTGGTTCTGAACCAACCAGAATTCAGCTGTTTTTTCAGACACTCTGCAAAGGATAAAAAAAAAAAAAAAACTCTTCCCTTTACCTCTGTACACACAATGTCACCCTCAATTGCTTATTCCTACACATACAGACATATAGACAGGCTAACACACACACCGGCAGCAAATACAACGGTCAAGGACATGTGGGACCTCAGAGAGACATTGTTGAGAGCTGATGGCCTTTCAAAAACAAACCCAGCACCAGGGATGCAGAGAGAGAGGTCTGAAAGAAAGCTATCAGAAGGAGCAGCTGGATTGGTTGTGACAAGGTACTGATGGGATAGAGAGGCTCCACCAATATAGAAAGCCCTGCCATCAGCAGTTCTGTGCCTTCAGGTAATGGGCAAATAACATGAATTCACTTCCTGGCTGATGCACTTACTGAGACTGTGTGGCACTGTGATTCCTGTGAGAGTGCTTTCTTTTGTCGCCTCACAGGGCAACAAGGGTTACCGAGGGGAAGCAGCTGCATGTGGCCGCGCCATTCCTCCCAGCAGATAAACTTCCATTTTTGTCTGCCCCTGCTGCCTTGTATGTTTCTGCTGAGCATCCAAAATGGGGGGTAAAAAAGAAATTCTGTTCCTCACTACACAAAACCAGCAGATATGAAATAGTTCCGATTCACTTTTCCCCCCCGACAGATGGAAGAGAGGCGCTTTTTCCGATCTGCAGCTACCAGGCGAGCTTCACTCAATTACCCAGTGGCATTTTTGTGACCTTGCACAAGATAGGAATGACCTCGCCAGCCTGCTGAGCTCTTCTTTTTCTTTTTTTCCTCTCTCGTTTTTACAGGGGACGGCAAGTCCTCCATCACAGCATGAGCTGATTGATGCTCTAGGTGCATGACCTCATGTTAGACATGAGGGTGACAGCAAATCCATTTTTCCATCTCTATATCAACATCTTTTGTTTCATGATAGGAGAGCCAATGTACTTAAAAAAAATAAATAAAAATTACTCTTAAATATTAAACATCAAACTACACAGCCGCCTTGAATCTAAAGGAAAAAACTACTTTCCTAATGAGAAATTTAACAACTAATATGCTGCATCACAAATGAGAACTGTGCTGCTTAAACTCTCTTTTGCAGAGACTAAAGCAGTGTTTAATACATGCGTAAAGCTGCAAGCATAGATTGTACAACAAAAGAAAACGGCAGACGAGATCATTTAACCATGTTAAATCTATGCAAGGAACTACATTTCCTCCATTTTCACGGTCAAACTAAAACAAATTGTACAAAGTCAACAGAACATCATATACATGGCAGTTGGAATGCATATTAGCTCCATGTATGCATTATGTATGTTGCTGCTGGGTGTATATGGTAATAGAAAGAAAACTGTGTCACACCAAGCAACCTACACTGTAACAAAATTCTCTGTTAAATCTAATCAGCCAATCACATGGCAGCAACTCAATGCCTTTAGGCATGTAGACACGGTCAAGACGACCTGCTGAAGTTCAAACTGAGCATCAGAATGGGGATTTAAGTAATTTTGAACATGGCCAGATGGGCTGGTATTTTAGAAATTGCTGATCTACTGGGATTTTCCCACAAAACCATCTCTAGGGTTTACAGGGAACGGCCTGAAGAAAAAAAAAAATCCTGTTCTCATCATGGATGTGCAGCTGACAAATCTGCAGTAACTGTGTGATGCTATCATGTCAATATGGACCAAAATCTCTGAGGAATGTTTCCATCACCTTGTTGAATCTATGCCACGAAGAATTAAGACGGTTCTGAAGCAAAAGGAGGTCCAACACAGTACTACCAAATTGTACCAAATAAAGTAGCCAGTGAGCATGTACAACAGTTTTTTGTTTTTTTTTTACTGTGTAATGTATTATAGTACTGTAAATATATCCATCTACACTCAGTAAAGTAGTAACAACTAGATCTGACAGCATGTAACTGTTATTTTACAGTGTACCCAGTGTAATCTACAACAACAGCTTCTTACTGTAACCATTTGCAATAATGGGCTGTATAAAATATAAGCTTTACAGGATAATGCTGTTGGCTCTTTCTTGCCATTATATTCTTATTTTAGCACTTCTACTGTCAGTTATTTATTGATAAATGTATTAAAGTACTGTACATACAGCTCTGGAAAAAATTAACAGACCACTGCAAATTTTACAGAAATCAGCATCTCTACATATATGACAGTCATTCCATTCCAGTGTCTCTTGAATTCCAACACAAGCACACCTGTTTCTACCTAATAAGGTACTGATGAGGTGATCACCTGAACCAAATCTCATTTAACGAGGAAAAGTATAAAAACCATTGCTGTGGTCATCACTATCCTCTTGCAATAGGACCAACTGGATGGCAAAAACAGTGCTAGTAGTACATCAAAAGTAACTGGAATAAAAAAAATAACTATTGACCATGCCAAAAGAAATGAAAAGAAAAGTTTTGTCCTTAAAATTTCTAAGACGGCGGTTCATAAGAACAAGGTCAAGCAGCAGACATTGGGAACAACAAAGCTACAGTCTGGCAGAGGCCGAAAATGACTCTCCGCTGACCAGGATGACCATCACCTCATTCGAATGTCACTCAGGAACTGCAGGATGACATCAAGTGA
>VUQI01030083.1:0-17927 GCA_015106735.1 Paratilapia polleni | reverse complement strand
ACTCTTTGGTGCAGTTGAGGATGTTATACTGTTCATTCTTTGGAAACTTTTGTGCTTAATTTGTTTTTTGCTGATTTTTGGTTTATTTTTGGTGGTCTGGGAACAGACACAGGGATGGGATTTTTGTGGGGGGGGTTGCAGAGAAGTGTGTAAGACTGCAACTCTGCTACCTGGTCCCAACTCTGGATAGTCACATTTTGGGGGGTTTAATAAATTCTGCCATATTTCTAGAAACGAGAGCTGCTTCATCCAAAGTGGGATGGATGCCGTCTCTCCTAATAACACCAGATTTTCCCCAGAAAGTTTGCCAATTATCTATGAAGCCCACATTGTTTTCTGGACACCACTCAGACAGCCAGCAATTTAGAGAGAACATGCGGCTAAACATGTCACTACTGGTCCAATTAGGGAGGGGACCAGAGAAAACTGTCCGACATTGTTTTGGCAAAATTACACACCGACTCAATATTAATTTTAGTGACCTCTGATTGGTGTAACCGGGTGTCATTACTGCCGACGTGAATTACAATCTTACCCAATCTATGTTTATTCTTTAACCAGCAGTTTTAAATTTCCTTCAATGTCGCCTGCTCTGGCCCCTGGAATACAATCGACTATGGTCGCTGGAGTCTCTAGCTTCACGTTTCTGAGAATAGAGTCGCCAATAACCAATAAGTTAAGCTAGACAACAAGCACCACTGTGCGATGCAACAGGAACAGGAAGTGATACCTTACCACAGTTGACATCACAAGGTGCTTTGAAAAAATTTTAATCCAATGAATCCAACAGTACCTTATTTTTGAAAATGAGTCAAAGGGACTGTACCCAATCAGTGTGCCAAATTTCACAAATATTTACCAAATGATTCGTGGGACTGCCAAAGACTCATACAGCATAGGAAATCAATGATAATAAATATGAAAAAGTAGACACTCTATTAGTGCCTATTCAGCTTTGCTGCTTAACCCCCCAAAACCTTTATGCATGGATGTTAAAACACTCTCATAGTCCATTAGTCAAGTAACAGAATAAAAATCAGCAGCTATATTTTAATTTTTTTCTCAAGTAATTATATACTGAAATGGCAAACAATCCTTGCAGCTTCTTATTTGTGCAGATTAACTTCTTTATCTTCCTTATTTGATAGTAAAATGAACATCTTTAGCTTTTACTCTGTTTATACAATAATTGCCTGTTTTGTTCTGCTGTCAACAAAATAAGCACATCACATCCATTTGTCGATTAATCAAGAAAATAATCACCACATTGTTCTATATTGAAAATAATAGTGAGTTGCAGTCCTAATACACATAAAATTAGTCCAATTGGGAAATAATATGGAAATACAATTAAATTATTGTTGATGTTTAGACCACATGTCTGTGGTTTCACTTAAGGTTCACATCACTGCTATAGCAACCCAGTCTCACAGCAGGTCTTGAAACAGTCACAAGATTTAATCTCTTGATTTATCTTTCTGGACACAAATTTTACTTTTTAATTCTTTTTTTTTCTCACATTTTTTAGCCTTTATTGCATATAGACAGTACAGGAAAGTCAGGAGAGAGTAAGGGGGAATAACATGCAGGAAGTAGTTCAAGCAGGAACTGAAACCAGGACCCTGCAGTCTTTTGGCATATGGGTCACCTGCTCAGCCAAGTGAGGTATATTATAATATTATTATTATGTCCCTGAACATGATTTTTTATTAGCCCAGTCTCATATGTAGTGATTCATATTAATATTCATAAAATGAATATTTCCCACTTTAAAAAAACAAAAAACTCTTGAAGGGGTTGGTGTTGATTTCACTGCTCACGCCACAGACCCAAGTTTGACTCACACGTCACAGATTTTCATACCTCATTGTATTAATTTTAAATACGTTATTAATTAAAAATATGTTGCTTGCTTAAGTTTAGGCATTAACAACAACTTGGCTGGGTTTGGACACTAGTGGTTAGTTTAGGCACTAAAAAGGACTTGCTATTTAGACATCAAAAACTCCTGGGTTAGGTTTAAATGGTTGCCAAGTCTTTTAAAGCTTTGCTTTCTTTGTTGCCATGAGGACGCCTCCCTGTTTTTTCATAAGTATATCTCCTATAGAAATACAGTAAATACAAATTTATGCTCACTGACATGAAAAAATGTGACAATTCGTGTCCATGAATACCAAATTTTTAAAAAATAAAATAAAATAGATTAAAATAGATTGCTTTTTCACATTTTGTTATGAGACTGGGCTTGCTATAGTTACATCCTACCCCAGTATGTGTGTCTGTTGTTTGTTTTCTTCTTATTATTATTATTATTATTATTAGTTCATTAATTGGTAATAATAATAATAATAATGAAAGTATTTCACCAGGAAAGGAATGTTGTATGTCTTTTGGAATTCTGAGTGTTTAAATTTCACATTCATAAACTATTTCACAATAAAATGAAAAAGTCATGAATAGTGAACAAGTGAAGAAGATGATGTCAGACACGGTCCCAGATTGATATCCTGGTGTGCTGACAATGAACAGAACCTACAGGTTGTTGAAATGATTGGCCGGGCATCCATGTTTCATTTCAGCATTCTTCCTGCTTTTGCTCTCAGTCAGAGTTGGTTTAAAGACTGCAGTGTGTTGGATATTTTTCATCTGAAATTTAACTGAATCAAATTAGACTCTGTTATGTACAATGCAGGCTCAGAGATCTCTGTGTCTGTATTAAAAACCAGATTGCACAGATACTCATCCCATTCTTCATTCCAGAGCAGAGTTAACATGATTCACGATTATTGTCTAACAACAGCCCGGCTTTGTGCTCCCCTCCCCCACTTCTAGCCCTGCGGACAGCTGTGGTTTCTGCCTGATCAATGTGTGTTCTTAGTAACTCCATCTCTTTCTAATTAAGATATTTCACTGTGTTCTCCTTAAGGATTTCACAGAAAGGTCAAGCTGACTATTTTCCCATTTGGGTCTCAGAGCATTTGCAAAGGTCTTGTTCACCATGACGACTGAGCTACGTATTTCCACGTGACAAGATGTCAGCAACTGATGGCATTATGGATTATGGGAAGTGTGAGATGTTGGCCTGCACCTCGTTCAAGCCGCTTCAACTTCATCTGACTTACTTACTGGCATAATCACCTAATGTTTCATCAGAGCTTTCCAATGGGACAAATGATCTCTATAAAACACAAGGAAACAAATTAACCACCGGTGTCAAGATTTTAATGGTTCCAATTAGTCAACACTTTGGGGAATGTGTATTATTAAGAATGATTGCATGCCACTTCCAATCTGCAAATTTCACCTAGTTTGTAGCAGTCACAAGCAATCTGTCCAACAGTTTCTACACTTGTTTTACAGGCCTAACATTACTGTAACCAGTGTTGATTTAGTGCAGTGAACATCATCTGAGAGCAGGGTATTCAGTCAGACTGACATTGCCACCCTAAGCCCACACACACAAATCTCCACATGCCAGCAATATCACAGAGGCTTATTCTGTTTTCATGCTGAAAAGGATAGAAGCTAAATGTTCAGACTAATATATATTTTAGGTAAACATGTTTTCTCCAATTTGTTTCTTTCCTCTTAAGTGTTGCCCATTAGTAACCAAGCTAAGTGGTTCTTTCACACTTTAAGATTTTATTTATTTTGGTCTCCTATAACTTTCTGTCACAACTGGGAGTTGCAATTTGAATGCAGTGCTGCCAGTAACTCCTGACTGATTTGTTCCCAGATTACATCCTTTGGAACATTATTCTTTTGGCAGCAACTCCTTTCTCTGCAGTGGTCTGATTCCAGACATAGACAGTAACCAATCAGTTACCCTTAGCAAGCTTTCCAGAATTTCGTGGAGCCAGCCAGATCAGCTTCTGTTTTCTATTGTTGTATAGATGAAAACAATTCTTTGCTTGCTTTAAAACACTGAGCACTTTCCACTGCAAGTGAAACAGCACTTTGCATTTCAAGTGTCTGCCACCATGCTAACAGCTCTGTTAGGCTGTAGTGCTTACTGTAAAGAGAGTTGGCCAAAGTACTAAATAAACTGAAATTCTGACTGGATAAATGCAGTAGATAAAAAACTGGATAACTTAAATTTATCTAATGGCAAGCCATCCAGGAGTTGTGGAGAGATTATACTCTGAGCCACTACTGTCAAGCTACTGATGGTGGTGAAAAAAAAAATTCAGGAGGATTACTAAAACCATTCATGGTCCCCAGAGATCTTGTTTATGTAAATTTTGCTCTGCTGTTGGAGTTGGGACCAAGAATGTTGTGCAAAATTTTATAATTTCATAATTATTATATCTGCCAGAATGTTGTTCGTACAGCCATTAGCTTCCATTTGCAAACAAAATTACTCCTTGGTTGTATACCTCCTTGATACGGTGAACTTGCAGTTTACTTCCATCTTTCTGCTCTTGAATTATGGTTTAGAATATCAAACAATAAGTGGTTTTGCACTGTTGTTTTATGGTGTTACAGCAAAGCTGACCTTTGACCATTTAGGATATAAAATTGTGCTATTGGAAGAGTGGCTGCCCCAAGTGGAGGAGTTCAGGTATCTCTGAGTGTTGTTCACGAGTGGAGTGGGAGATTGACAAACAGATTGGTACAACGTCTGCAGTGATGCAGATGCTATACTGGTTTGTCGTGGTGAAGAGAGAGCCGAGTGTGAAAGCGAAGCTGTCAATTTAACAGTCAGTCTACATTTCTACCCTCACCTATGACCACAAGCTGTGGGTGGGGACCAAAAGAATGAGATCACGCGTACAAGCATTGGAAATGAGCTTCCTCCAAAGGGTGTCTGGAGTTTGATCATTCAGGAGGGGCTCAGAGTAGAGCCACTACTCCTCCACATCACAAGGAGCAAGTTGAGGTGGTTCGGGCTTCTGACTAGGATGCCTCCTGGGTGCGTCCTAGGTGAGGTGTTCTGGGCATATCCTACCAGGAGGAGGCCCCAGGGCAGACCCAGGACATGCTGGAGAGATTACATCTCTCAGCTGGCTTGGGAACCCCTCGGTGTCCCCCCCGGAAAAGCTGGAGGAGGTAGCCTAGGAGAGGGAGGTCTGGGTGTCCCTGCTTAGACAGCTGCCCCTGTGACCCAAACCTGGATAAGTGGCAGAAAATGGATGGATGGATTTATCACTGAGAGTGGCTGATGTTTGTCTGTTGTGACACATTAAATTTACACTGGTTAAATGTTCAAATAAGAGCTGAAAGACTGGAAAGCAGTTCCAGCTATTTTTTACAAAAGGAGGAATAACTGCCAACAAAAACAAAAAAGGACTGATCATTTAAACATTGTTATCAGCCCAGGTGCATCCTTAATAACTGATGGATGAATTTTTATGTACGTTAATTACATGAAACGCATTTGTAAGGTTAGTGACCTTTGACCACAAAAATCTAATCAGTTCATCCTTAACCCACATGAACATCTCTGCCATATTTGAATAAATTCACTGAGGGTATTGGTGAGATATCAGGTTCACAAGAATGGAACAGATGGGCAGACAACTCAAACACATAATGCCTCTGGCCATTGCAGAGGCATAAAAAAGAAAAAAAAAACTTTGTAGTGAGATACAAAAATGAAAAAAAAAACATATCACACCAAAATGAGAACCAATTAGAAAAGAAAGAATAAAAACAGATAGAAACAAATCAAAATGATAATTTAAAAACATTTTAAAAAATCACCAGCTGGAATTGAACGAAAACATTCAGCAGGGAGCAAAACAATAATAAGAATTCAGTAGACGATAGTAAAGCAAATAGAAGAAAAGAAATGTATTCTCTTTGCAGAACTACATCTGTTAAATATATCTCTCATCCCCTGCCATTGCTTGAATCTGCCAACTTATTCTTTGGATAAACATGAGCATACTTTCCTGGACATGCTGGACATGTGTTAGCAGAATATGAGTAATCATTACTGCTGTTTACGGGAGATATTACACACCAAAGGCCCATTAGCCAAATGGCTCCCAGATAAATGCCTGTGCTTCACAAAGAGTCAGCTGACCTTGGAGGTCTAGAAATGGCTGCAGAAAAACCAACTGACCCTTCCTATTGATTATCATGAAATATGTTTCCCCACATCAGGTCCTAAAGCTAAACCCTAGGGCTAAGACCATCACCTCCTGCGTCCCTTAGCAGCAATAACTGCAGAGCTCTACACTTCAGGCAACAGAGGGCAGATGATGGTTTTGTCTTTGCCTGTATTGATGAACAGGCTTACCAACTTGCTGTGTCACTGAGGGATCTTAGAGAGCGAGGTGTTGCTTGTACCCCCAATCTTCCCCCAAGCCCTAGGCCTATCTAAACCCTCTCCGGCCCCACCTACCTCTGCCTCAGCTAAAATGCTTTGAGGAAATAGAGGAAAGGCAGAGCAGACAGACAGTAAGCAAGCGTGTGTGCATATGATAAGGGGAATGTGAGCTCTGCATGTGAGAACTTGTTTTTGTCTTTCAGAGTGCTGGCATGTATGCCTGCAAATGAGAGACATGGTATGTCAGATATAAGTAAAACCGCACAGAGATAGACAGAGAAAGAGACTTAAAAGCACGCCGCCACTGCCGCCAAAGGTGTGCGGCTGTGTGTGAATGATAGAACGCTTGTGTCGCTCATCGTCTTTCTGCTCACGGCTGCGGTTAATTATTCACCGGGGTTGTGCTGCAGAGATGAACTGAGGGGCTCTGGGATAAAGGCACTGGAGGAGGAAGATGAAATTATAAAATCCTAATGACGGAACTCTGGCTGAATAGTAATTTCTTAAATTGATTTTGAAGAGGTGCCCAGACAGAACCGGCATAGAGAGACATTGAGATGGAGAGAGAGAGAGGATTCCTTCTTCGCTCTCCTTGTTTCACTCTCTCTTGCTGGACATGTTCCAGCCCTCTTCACCTCTGGCCTGAGCTGCCTTTTTATCCCATACTTAAGTTTCATCGCCACACATCTGTCCTTTTGTTTCAATCTCTTCTACTTAACCTCAACTTCTCACCACCCTCTACCCAAGGAATCTGTTCACATATCTCTACGATGGGATCATCTTATGAACTATTATCTAATTTTACTCCTCGGTCATACATATGCAGGACCTCAAATTGCAGGTCTCAGTCATATTTGAGGTGAACTGCAGTCTAAATTCTTTGGACCGAGAATGCAAACTGAACCAAAATGATTTCAATGAGGAAATGGAAGTTGACGTCTCATGGTTAATAGAATAAATCCAAGGACAAATCTGTAGTGATACATGTATTAAATTATACTTTTTCAAAGTTTTAGTTGTATGAACAGAGAGAGAAGACCACTGTGTATTGCATTTTCAGAATTATAACATGTTCAGTTAAATTTAGGAATGCATTTTTCCACACATTTCCTGCTTGGAGGAGAGGTTACTGATACATACAGCATAAATATCAACATAAACAACACCAAAAATAATCATTGTCAAACTATTTTGCACAACAGAAATGAAACTAAGGGCCCTCGCACCTTGGCACACATCGAGGTTTACAGATTGGCTAGGACCTTTTATCAGTCATGAGAAGTTGGGGCCACATTGAACAACGTATGTGTGAATTAGACTGAATTAAAACTTCATGGTAAATGATCGAAATTTGCTATGGCCCCATGGACACACCCTTTAACACTCTTGGCATCGCCAAAAACAGTGCCAAAATTTCCTCTTCAGTTCAAAATGGTGGACTTCCTGTGGGGTTTAGTTCATGGCTGCAAGAGGCTTTTTCTTGTCTTTTTGTCTTGGGATGTTACATGTATATACCAAATTTCATACATGTATGTGAAACACAGCCCAGGGTTTCACCAGTCCTGACAAGTGTGCAAAATTTCCGGAGTTTTCAAGCATGTTTAGGCCCTCAAAAGTTGATTCATGTGCCTAAATAATTTTTATAATAAACCGGGCAGATAAAATAGGGACTTAATATTTCAACTATGATAAAAAAAAAAAAAGTTTAGCATTTTTAATCAACAAATAAAAACTGGATCAAAATTTTAATGAAAACACTTATTGTCAAATGGACTAAGCACTGTTTAAAGTCTTATTCAGTGATCTGCAGCATCTGGAATCCCACAGTGCAGCTCCTGATTAGAAAAAGCTTCCTCCTGCTATACTGCCATTAATAAGAGCCTACTTACTTTTATTAATGTGTCTGTCAGTGAAGTTATCTGAAGTTACTGGTTCTTGGAAAACAAAAGGGGTTCGTGAACTTAACTCATTACAACAAGAAGAAATGTCAAGAAACAGCTGAGACAAACTATTACATGCAAACAACACCCTAACATTTAGTAAAAGCTATGCTAATGTTAATCCAACACTGCATAATGTAGCTTAAGTGAGGTGGGTTTAATGTACTTTCAGCTGGATGTCTTTTGTGTTGCTGTCAGAACAAATGAGTCGCCTCCAGAATTAATGACGCCACTCGATCTAAAGCTTCTGTTATATCATGGGTGGGAAAGCCAGAATCAGTCTTTTAAAGGTTTCAATCCTGCCCACTGGATGGCTTTGTAAAAAAAAAAGTGAAGGAGAGCAAAACTCTTTTGACCTTTTTTTTCAATCTTTTTGCACCAGGCAGCATTGTGTTGCATTAAGAATGGATCAGCTCATAAGAGTGAGAAACTGTTAATTTCATAGGAGCCACAGGTCTGAATCATCATCAGTTTTACAGCCTTCTTACTGACAAAGACATTGCCCACGGCCTGCCATCGGCTCGGAGGTAAGATGGTTTAAGCGGCACGTTTTTGATTTACCGCACTAGCATTTCTTTGTAATGACACTAGACTGACTTGAATGTGGAAAAAAACATTTTTAGAGTATAGTTGTACTTCTTTATAAGAAAGGGAAACATTTGGAGGTTATTTAAATAGGTAATTGTGCAATGGTTTCACTGGTTGGGCCCACTTGAAATCAAATTGAGATGTTTGTGGTGCATGAAGTAGTAGAACTTTGACATCCCTGTTCTGTATGATGACTAAAAAAGTACTGCCTCTTGTTTGCCATCTCTTCTCAAGCTAAACCAAACAGTAAACAGGATTTCAGTGAACAAGCAGGCCAAATGAATCATCTTCTGAAAGGTGCTCTGTAGTGGAGAGGATGTGTTGCTGCAGTAATGCTGATTGTAGGTTGAGCAGGGCAAAGAGAAATAGAGCAGTTCATCTCAAACTGCAGAGTTTGAATTATAACGTCAATGAAATTTACTGAGGAAAGTGCATCTGTTGAATCACTGCACAGCACAGGCATTGACACGCAGTCTTTTCCGTTTACCCTCGACAGACAAGAATAATATCTGAATCCGTCGTAACATCGACAAAGACAAGAGTTCTCAGACTTTTGATAACTGAGTGCCTGTTAAGGAAGCCCATATATGATTAAGGTCCCCACACGACCTATGGTGTTTGTTCATAGGATGGTGGTCTATTTTTGGTAGTTTTTCCTTTTGGGTTTTAGTGGGGATTCCTACATCCTTCACTCCCTGTGAAGTGCTAGTGCTAGAAAAGTTTAGTGTGCTATGATGGACAGAACAAAAGAGTTGCAATTAAAAAGAAATGGTGCCTTGGACTCGTTCTGCACTGCTATGTCACAGTTTTGCAGAACTGTGGAACTGTGGGTAGATAAAATGTACAGTAATGCATGTCAGCCTGTAGCTTTCCTCAGCACTCCTGATGCAGTTGTGGGTGTAACCCTCATTAAAACACCATGCGAGTCAGCAGGGGGACAGTGATCGTCAGTTGTCACAGGTGACAGTCACTGACCCATTAAAAATGAATACCAAATAGAAAGAAATAAGAAAAATCTCTGACATGATGTTCACACTGAAAACACATAGAATAACAATAGAGATTATGTAAGTTTTATATCAATAACACCCCAGCATATAGAAAATACTGAAAGATAGATGGATACTAGTGAAAAATAACAATATAAGAAAAACTACTAAATGTCTTATTCTGTGTCAGTAGTGTGCAATACAGTAAGCAGTTAATATACACATTAAAACATTATATATAAAAATTCATTACCTTTGCACACATAAATAAACTGATTACCCCAGGACCTCTGGTAACGAGTACAGACATCTTACTAGGGACAGATTAAATACTGCAGTCATGAGAAATTCAACAACAATTCCTCATTTAATCTTCCAGGATACATTGTTTGATGATACAGTATACCCAACAGGCCTCCCTTTGAAGAAGAATCCTCTCTCTATCACCACCCCTCTTCAATACCCATGAACCATAAAGGCCATGTCCAGCAGAATCGAGAAGCCTGGCTATAGGAGACCTCTCGTCATCATTTCTGATGCTACTCTTCTGCTTAGAAATTCTAATTCTCAGCTCTCTATTAGTCTTCCCTGCATAACAAAATCCGCAAGGGCACTTTATTAAGTACACTACATATGTGGTCCTGCATGAGATTCTTTAAGATTTTTACCTTTAATCATGGCATTACTTTCACACAATTCAAACGAGAAATTACCAGGAGACAGAGAACTTCAACATGTGACCTTACAAGTTTATCTCTGAAGTTACTACATTGCTTTGTAGCAAGTAAAGGAGAATTAACAAACTCTTTGCCAAAAGCATGGCCAGTAGACAGAATGTGCCAATGTTTTCTAACCACATTTTTAAGGGACTGGAAGATGGGTGAATAAGTAGAGGTCAAAACCACAGAATGCTTTTAATGAGTAGGGTGATTGAGTGCTAAGAGTTTATTTCTGTCCATTTGTCTGACCTTAGATAAATTCACGCTTAAAATCCTTTGATCATAATTTTTTTTTCTCAAAAACAGGAACATAAATCATTAACTTGTTTCTCAAACTCTTCCTCAGAGCAACAAAGTCTTTTTATCTGCAGCAGTTAACTAGAAGATAAACCTTTTTCAAACTACGTGGATGGACAAAACAATTTGTATTAGAAATGCTGAGGAAAGCCACAGGCTGATTTCTTTCTGCTGCCATGTAATATTAAAAGTATTATATACATAATGGTGCGTGCTGATGATTTTAGTGGGTCTGCACCTATTAGAATGTTTAAGTCTTTTGAGTTGAGCCATGCCTGCTTTTTTAATTTAGTTTGCCACCTTCAGCCCTCATGTTACAAGCTCAGCTGAGCAAAGGGCATCTCAGGCAAAGCTCATATTTAGTAATCAATCTTTTCATGTCACTTGCTGAATAAATCTTAATTTTAAAAATTAAACGATACTTAAAGATATGAATATGTACAAAGCAGCATTCCAATTTTTGTTAAATACAGTTCTTTTTCTCTATGAAAAAAAAATCAGTTTTTCACCGTTGGATTTTCATGGCAATTACATGCGATGTCATGGTAATTTTTTTTTAAAGACAATGTCCCCTTCAACTCTTTTTTTAAATTGTTTTAATATATACATCACTTTTGCACTGAGCACTATAAGAGCACACCAAAGCCAGCTCATTGGCTGTGGTTGAACATACTTTCAGTACCCTATTCTGTTGATGTTAAATTAAATGTGCATTGATTTAAAATTTGAATAAATCTTTTTGCCTTTCTGGTCAGTAGATGACACTTCACTTCTCCTACACAACTATATATACTGAGTTTGTATTTTCTCAAATAATAGCTGTAGAGTTGGATTCAAAATCAAGCAGCTATTAACTATATTAGAAATGTAGTTATTTAATTCTTAAAGGGCCTCGACATTTATCTGTGAATTGGGATGTGATCGCTATCTGACCTAAATGGATGTTTGAAATCATTGTGTGCATCCATGAATACCACATTTGTCTGTTTAATCCCATATAAATAGTATACTGTTGTTACTATTGTATCATTTTATTTCAGGCTTGGCAGTATCCTCAAGGGTAAATAAGTGGTTTTGTGCCTGACAACCATCAGGAGAAGCAGCTAGAAAAATGTAGGAGGGGAAGGTAAACACACTCTATTCTGCTCTCAGTCAATAGCTACTGTTGAGTTGCCATTGAGCAAAGCACTTAACCTCCAGCTGAGCCAGTGGAGTAGCTCAGTGGTTCCGTATAGATGGATCTTCGGATGCTAGGCTTACTTGAATTAAAAAGACATTTTACATCCTTACCTCTATTTTTACAGTTTTTCACCACCTGTGCAAGCACAGCACATTCACACCTGAGCACACCCACAGTGACATACAAACACACATCTCTCTGATCCTCCCTCTAGTTCTGTCTGCTCCCTTAGGCATTTCGCCCTCTCCTTCCTGTCTCTATTCTTCCTCGTCCTCTGTGACACCACACCATCCTAGCCAGGCCTGTTACCCTGTTATCCGTGCAGCAGGCCGCAGAGGAGAGCGAAAGGCACAGTGATTGACAGAGATAAGGCCTCTAATTAAGGCAGTGATTGGGGGCTCTGGAGGGGGCTTAGCTTCCTGGCAGGCAGAGGAGAAGAGACGTATCCAGGGCGCCCAGCCCCTCTGCAATTAGACACACATCTGCTATCAGCGATCAGCTCGCTGTCCCCGGAAAAGGGAGACTTTCTGCAGCACGTTGCCTGTCAATGTCATTCATTGTCCCTTTTCCTTCCCTTGTACAACCTGCTGCCACCCCACCTGATGGATTGAGGAGATACTAATAGTGCCATGCAGACACAAACACAAACAGCACAAAATATTGCACTAAATAATGCACTAAATATTTGTAGAAAGTTTTAAGTCCTCATGCAATAGAACCAAGAGAGGTAGCTAGGCAAATACCCATCATGCATATGCTGTACAGTTTATTGTACATACATGTGTTCAGTCATGGTGGATGAATACACTCAGTCAAAGCTAAGATTTTTAATGCCTCTTGTGTTAGGTCTTATAAATCCTGCATATATAAATTCATGCAGACCTCACCATAGGATGTGTTTTAGTAAATGGGATAAATGCACATACAATACAAATGACAATGAACACACCCAGTTCTATTGTGGCCATAGATACAAATTTAACATACCATTAGCATGCACAACCCTGTCTCAGTACTCTTACTGCAGGCTTTGAATTTACAGTTTGAAAGTATGATCAGCCTGTGGAGATTTTACAGCCCGGGTGAAATGTCACATCATCTAAGCACCAAGTTTTATGACTCTAATCTGAGCGGCTGACACAGACACAGGGCCCACTAGCATGTTCGAAATGGAATAATAGTACATTATGACACACAAGAGCATACATCACGGGAGTTCTTTGCTGCTGGAGTGCATTGTCAGATCGAGCCAATTTATGAGCCGATATGTCTACAGCCTAATTCCAAATATGAGGGAGCCGTCATTTGAATAATCTACACCAAGAGAGCGGAAGGCTAAGAGATATTTAACATGATGAATACGCCTGAGCTGTACAACTTGTGCTATCTGCTAAAGTCTTAAATCTAGACTCCTCGCCAGGGGGAGAGGGGTGAGAATATGGATGGAGCAAGCTTATGTCGGTCTAAGGCTTTTAGAAAGAGAAAAGAGAAAAAAGGCCACACACTTGAATTGTAGGAACTTCAGGAGAGAGACACAGGGGGCCAGTTACGCATAGTCTCCAACTAAAGAGATTTCTCAACAGACACATCCGCTGAAAAGGCAAATTAGTCTAGGACCAGGCGTAATCCTTGTCTGTGAAACTGGCCACGAGTGTTTTCTCTCCAGGGAACCAGGTCTTTATTATAACTTCGCTCTTCAATATCACAGCCCAGACTGCCAGGAGACAGGTCGCCTCTGCAACAAAGGAATTTGCCTTTAACATGCTCTGTTAAACATGCTGGTTGGCTCCTCTGCCTCATCTGTGCATGACTGTTTTAAGTCACTGTAAAAACTTATTGCAGGTTGTGTAGGTTCAGTTCTGATTCCAAGTAACTGTTCTTAGTCTTTAGCAATGTCAACTCGAAGAGAGTGAGCTCAACACTGAATAAAAGACGTTGAACAAGGTGTGCGCCATGAACCCGCAACATAATTGGGAGCAAAAGAAAGATTCTTAGCTCTGTGAGAAGAGAGTGGGGCAGAGTTGGAGCCCCTCAGCGCAGGTCAAAGAGGCTCTGTGAAATAAGAAAGAAATCAGGACAACGGAGATGAAGAGGCAGAGAGGGAGCATGGTGGGAAGGAGGGGAGGAATCTGTGAGCTCGCTCAAGGAGAGAAATGGGAGAATTGGAGCATTTTCCCCTCGTGGATACTCAACGTTTATGACCAGACAGAGACAAAAAAAAAAGAGGGGAAAAAATAAGACTTCATGGATTCTTTATGGCTGTGTTTGTTACTCACATTGATTTTTTGTTGTTGGCTTTTTAGGCAAAATCCTTCTAATGCTATCTCATTAAAATTCTCCCCTGCCAAACGAGTTCTGCAAGGCAGAGTTGATGTAGAGTACATAATAAACTCAACATAGATCAGAAATGACCATTCAGAAATACGCAACTACTTTGAACTTTTCAACTTTTCTACCATTGCTTGACTCAGCATCATAGACTACATAAAAAAGAAGGTATAGGCGTGGTTTGGAGAGTCTGGCTTTGAAGCTTTGAGTTTAGCATCATGGTCATCGTGATGTTTTATTTTTGGAGCCAGAAGTGACCATAATTAGCCATAATTAGTTATCAGGTAATGCTAGCAATGTTGATTAGTAAGCATCCATCGATTGTAGTGGTGCATCACAGACGTATATCTGCCAATTGGCGCTAAATGGCATACAAGAATAATAGTATCATTTCACTCACCAAAACTGGAGCACAGATAGCTTACTTGTCAGATAGTGCATTGAAAATTCTCCAAAAGCGCTAACACCACAATCATGGCAGAGAGGTCCAGGTCAGCAGCTCAAAGTTTAGCCAGTTGTGATTTGTTGGTTGTGAATATTTTACTGCTCTCATCAGTACAATTAGCACAACCAACAGCTTCAATTATTTATTCCCATTCTTATTCTATCAGCAACCAACAAATCTGATAGTGAATTTTAAATATAGAAATGAAATCCAATCTTAATGTGAGCTGTAGGTGGAAGGCAAACAAGAAATTGGAAATAATTTTATTATAACTTCTTATTTCATGAAGGCTGAATTTTATACAGCTAAATCAGAAAGCTAAATCTTTAAGAGTGGAGATTATGCCACTGGAGTCTGGTTATGTCTACACATCAATAGGTACTTTGTATATCCTAGATAGTTTATGCATGCAAAAGGAATGTAAATATATGTAAATATATGTACCCACATTTTTTGTTTGTATTTAGCTTTTCTGTCGGAGCTAATTCAATTATTCCATGTTATAGTGACACATATACCGCATCACATTTGTCCTGCAAGATCACTTTTACAGAGGCTTCTGCATTTGCAGTATTATAGTCTGAAAGTGCCTTGCTGCTGCATGCAAACTGAATATATCAGCTCTATGAAAGTCTCATTATTATAGCTGGGGAGCTCATGCATGTTCTGTTGTTAGTAGGCACTTTGGTGTTGCCTTTTTCTGGCTTTTGCTCTTCTTCTCTTGTCAAGATGCATTTTATGTTTCCAGCTTTTGGTGTTGTGATAATTTAAAGCATTTCTTGTGATATGCCGAGGCGCTGGAGTCTGATAGAATCTGTGAATGTGAGGCACAGTGAAGGCTGAGTATTTATGAATGGCCTTTAACAGCAGGGGAGAGATGAACTGCTGGATTTTCCCTGCTCTTGTTTCTTCGCCTGCTCTCTCTTTCTCCCCTTCTCCCACCGCGAGTCAGTGCGCGCCATCCTATTGTACGTGACATTCAGGCTTAGTGTGAAAATCAGCAGATGGGTAATTTTGTTTGTATGATTAGTGAGGATGCGTGGGTGTGTGTGTGTTTCTGTCTGTGTATGAAGAAAGAGAGCGGGTGAGAGAGAGCTAAGGAGCAGGGAATAATTTATGACCGCTGTACCCTATAATTAGCAAAAACTAAATTGCATGTCAATGTAGGAGGCAGTTAAATAGGGCTCTGCTTCTGTCAGAGGACATTACAAACCTCAAAAAGAACTGCAGAAGCGAACGACACTATTTCCACTGACTGTAAGCTTTAAAAAGAGAGGATTGCTAAAATAGAAGCCCATGGCCCGAATGATTTTAGACCCAGTTTGGCGAGACCAAACCACCAATAACTTTTTTGATAAATTGCTAATTCTCATTACTTTTTGGCTTTTAATCTGTTAATAAAGGCAGAAGGCACACCCCAAAGGCACAATCAATTGGAAAACACAGAGCATATTCTGGAGAAAAGACACCAATTGCTGTTTTTCAATTCTTCCTCGATACACTCTGTTGCCTATGAAGGTGCAGGCTTGCCTGAGGTGTGTGTGTGTGAGTGCGTGGTATGCATCAGCATAGCACTTCTACAGATGGAGGCTGTTCACGTCTGAAAGGGCTGACAGCAGTTGGCTGATTGATCCGATTGACTTTTTAGCTCGCAACAACACCACCTCCCACCCACCAGCTTCATCTGAGACCTTGAGTTAGGATGGGACAATATTTTTTCTCACTGTTAAAATCAATTCACAACACAGTGTTCACAATACAGGTCAAACAGTATAAGATGTAATATCTAAATCAAAGCCTAAATTGATTTATGTAATTCTTTTGTTTTGCTGTTCAGCAGTTCAAGAATGTGATTGTTTTTGTGAATGAGAAATTCAGAAATATCAATGCTGCCTAGGTAAAAATACAGTATGTGGCACAAAAAAATGGAAATGGTCATGATAAAATGTAAACTGATACTTTAAAGAACAATCAGTCATTGTTGTTCTTAGAGTGCAGTTATAACATTTCTTATTAAAGGATAGAAGCTTTATAAATACAGTTAAACCACGAAATATGGCGATTTCATATTTAAATTAAGGAACATGTAGATCACTTTGCTTCCATAATGACTCGTGTACATCAACTCTGACTTCTGCCAGTGTCCACAGTCACACACCTGCATGCTTGGTTTGCTGTTTTAACTGAAATCCACACATGTGCATTCTTGTGTATATACAGTACAGTGCAAAAGTCTTGAGCCGCCCCTCATTTCTTCATATTTGGCTAGGAAAATGGGAAATATTGAAACATGTGCAAACATAGTAGAAATGCAGTCTATAAGGCAAAAAGTTTGTACAATTCTAATGAGCCTGAAAGTCAATATTTGGTATGACCACCTTTATTCTTTAACACTGCCTGAACTCTCTTAGGCAGCTTTCTTGTAATTTCTTTAAGTAGTCTTCAGGAATAGTTCTCCAGGCTTCTTGAAGGACATTCAGAGCTCTCCTTTGGATGTTGGCTGCCTTTTGTTCTGTTCTCTGTGAAGATGATCCCACACCGCTTCAATAATGTTGAGGTCCGGGCTCTGGGGAGGCCAATCCATGACTGATCGTGTTCCATTGTGTGTTTTTCTATCCAGGTATGATTTTACTGCATTAGCAGTGTGTTTGGGATCATTGTCATGCTGAAAAATGAAGCTGTTGCCTATCAGATGCTTTCCACATTTTATTGCATGGTGGATCAAAATCTGACCGTACTTTTCTGCGTTCATAATTCCATCAATTTTCACGAGATCTCCAACACCACTGGCTGAAATGCAGCCCCAAACCACGATAGAGCCTCCACATGACTTTCAGATACTGTTCATCTGTTGTAGACAGTTTTTTAAGCCTGACACTTTTTCTTTTGTCTTCCACTTGTCCAGTTTCTTCAAATTTTTTAAGGACACACTGCACACCATGCTGAGATATGCCAAATCTTTGCCTAACGTTTCTTTGGGAATCACCTTGTTGGTGCAAAAATACTATTTTAAGCCTGTCAAACTGTGTTATCTTTGGCATTTTTCATAGATTGAACTAAAGAAATGGGAACAAATGATGACATTTTTGCAACAGGCTGCTAGTAACAAAGCGCCTAAAGATACAATTTAAATCTGGTCCTTTGCTCAGTTGTCTGTTATATGTAGA
>VUQI01030081.1:0-18152 GCA_015106735.1 Paratilapia polleni | reverse complement strand
CGTTGGTATGATGTTCCTTTTCTGAAATGCTTTGTTTTTTTACGCTAGATGTAATGGGACACACACCTTCCAAAAATTTCAACTTTTGTCTCGTCAGTCCACAGAGTATTTTCCCAGAAGTCCCAAAAGTTGGGGATCATCAAGATGTTTTCTGGCAAAACTGAGATGAGCCTTTATTATTATATGTTCTTTTTGCTCAGCAGTGGTTTTCGTCTTGGATGCCATTTTTGCCCAGTCTCTTTCTTATGGTGGAGTCATAACTGAGGCTGACCTTAACTGAGGCAAGTGAGGCCTGCAGTTCTTTGGATGTTGTTGTGGGGTCTTTTGTGACCTCTTGAATGAGTCGTCGCTGCGCTCTTGGGGTAATTTTGGTCAGCCGGCCACTCCTGGGAAGGTTCACCACTGTTCCATGTTTTCTCCATTTGTGGATAATGGCTCTCACCGTGGTTCACTGGAGTCCCAAAGCTTTAGAAATGGCTTTATAACCTTTTCCAGACTGATAGATCTCAATTACCTTGTTTCTCATTTGTTCCTGAATTTCTTTGGATCGCAGCATGATGTCTAGCTTTTGAGGATCTTTTGGTCTACTTCACTTTGTCAGGCAGGTCCTATTTAAGTGATTTCTTGATTTAGAACAGGTGTGGCAGTAATCAGGCCTGGGTGTGGCTAGAGAAATTGAACTCAGCTTGATGGGATGAGAAACTCAGGGCGATGGGCGGGCGGGGCAATCACATTTTCAAACAGGGCCATGTAGGTTTGGATTTTTTGTTTCCCTTAATAATAAAAACCTTCATTTAAAAACTGCATTTTGTGTTTACTTGTGTTATCTTTGTCTAATATTTAAATTTGTTTGATGATCTGAAACATTTAAGTGTGACAAACATGTAAAAAAATAAGAAATCAGGAAGGGGGCAAAGACTTTTTTACACCACTGTATATCCCTCCCATCACATCCTTCACAACATGTCAGTTGCTTGTTTCTTAATTTTTTTCAAATGTTCTTATTTACCTGAGATGCCCAAATTGTTTGGTCAAGGATTCTCGAGTGTCTACTGCTGCAACACTGGATAAAGCAAAGTCGTGCAACTCTGGGAAATGAGCAAAGGCTGCCCTCTGCAAGACAGAAAACAAAAAGCAAAGTGTGATGAGAAACTGATGTCTAGACACAAGCCACCAGTAAAGTAGACAACTCAATATTTAATATAATAGAGTCCCAAGACAGTGACTCATTAAAAAGGTAACAGTCCTGGATCTGGCATTAGATTAAGATCAAGGATTTTTCCATTTCTTATTACAGCTATTAAAAAAAAAAAACAACACATCTGATACTCTGATAGGTAAGTAGCTCTCTCCCACAGCATGAAGCCATGTTTTCTAGATGCATGCAACTAAAGATAACTGTGAGACACGCTGCAAAATAAAGGAAAAACAGCAACACAAACAAAGCAGGCTAAGATACACTATATGGACACAAGTATTGTGCTACTCCTCTTAATCTTTGAATTCAGGCGTTTTCAGGACTGCCTTTACAAACATTTGTGAAAGAATGAGTTGTTCTAAAAAGTTCACTGAATTCAAGTGCGCCACTGTAATGGGATGCCACTGTTACAACAAGTCAATTTGTGAAATTTCTTCCCTCCTGGACATTCCACAATCAACTGTAAGCTGTATTACTGGGAACATTAAGGAACCACTGCAGCTCAGCCATGAACCGGCAGACCACGCAAAGTTATAAAGTGGGATCGCTGAACACTGAGGCGCACGGTGCATAAAAGCCACCAGTGCTCTGCTGACTCAGTAACTGCAGAGCTCCAAACCTCCTCTGGACCAGCACAAAAACTGTGTGCCAGGAGCTTCATGGCATAAGTTTCCATGGTCGAGCAGCTCCTGTAGGTGTAATGTGTAGGTGGCCCAGTGCTTCTGTCCATATAGTGTATGCCAATGAATGTACATATATATATGATGTTTACCTGAAGTGAGGTGATTCTGTCGTAGTGCAAAGTGGTCATCTCTTTCTCAGTCAGGGCATTTCCTGTCTGGTCATTGATTTCAAAACCAGTATAGAACTTCAGCATGTCCAGTAACTACAAAGATGAGAAAATAACACAGGTTAGTTCTAAATATAAAAACTATATAAAAGCAAACACAATTTTTGTGTGCACATGAACAGTATCACTGTACGTTTTAAAGCATATTTAATTATTTGTTGTACCTGACAGAAGAGATGCCCTTCCTTCTCTCTCTGGGTGAGGCTGGAGAGGTGACATCTGACCACCAAATGAGAGTCATCCAGCACTGTATTGAACCAACGCCTGGTGGGCAGCAGTGCCTAGACACACAGGACACCATATTTACAGCACAGGACTGCATGTTTACATTTGTGAATAGAATACTTGACTGCAAACTTATCACAAATACCCACATAACCAAAATTTATTGTTTTAAAAAAGGAAGGGGAAGATGCTATTTTAGTGGAAAATTAAGTTTTGCAGGAAAATAATCTGATGATCGTTTATTACAGGATTTAAAAATGTTACC
The DNA here is from genome assembly GCA_015106735.1 of Paratilapia polleni. NCBI lineage: Eukaryota > Metazoa > Chordata > Actinopteri > Cichliformes > Cichlidae > Paratilapia > Paratilapia polleni. The sequence goes on along the minus strand of VUQI01030081.1, from coordinate 15,614 downwards.
ACCATTTAATGGTCAGAGAAATCAACTGGCTTGAGAACAACCACATTTCCCAGTGTCTGGATCATGATTATCAATGCATTTTATTGAAAACTGGGGGGGGGGGTTTGTCTTGAGGTTGTTTTGAAACAGGACAGTTTGCTTTATTTTTCCCTTTCTGACAGGAAGACGTGAAGACAACATGGAAAAACTGTCTAAGCTACTTCTATAGTCATTATTTACCTGGCTGATGCTTGCAGCACAGGAACATGACATAAAGGCAAGAAGAGAGGAAACCCATCAAAATGAGATAACAGAGCTGCTTTGATGAGAATATAACAAAGAAAGTCTGAGCATGCTGATGAATGCTCTTGAGCGAGTGACTAGTGCAAACAGATTCACACTATAAAGGGTGAAAGAAACCTGCCTGAGAATAAAGAACAGCATTGCGAAACAAAATAGGAAATGGAATTTTGTGATGCAAAACAAAATATCTATATCAATCATTGAAAACTATTCTTCAAAGGCAGCATGTGCAGCAAGTAAAACCTAAACACTGGAAGAACCCATAGCTTTATATGCAACAGCAAGCTTTGATCTTTGAGAGCCAACATAAAACTGGCATGATAATAGGGGTACTTTACCCTGCAAATCATTTTCACGTTGTCATCAGAGAGGGGAAGTATGGATTTCAGGCAACTTAGGCTTTGTAAAAGGATAGTGTTGAAGGACAGGAGATGTGTCAGGGGACGGTCAATTGGCCAGCTACTAGCCATTGCCAGGAATGGCAAGGCCAGCCTGTCAGGAGAGAGCCAGATGAAATCTACTGAGCTCCCTCACTAGTAACAGGAGGTCTGCCCAGGCAGCAGGAGTAACAATCTTATCTGACACTGTCCTCACACCACCTTCATTAGCAAGTCTGGATCCCTGAAACTTTATGTGAAGTTCTGTACCCCTTGTTTCTTTCTTTAAAAAACAAAACAAAACAACAACAACAAAAAAAAAAGTATTGATTGATTTCCAGGATAGAATTCACGCCACTACATGGCATCTACAGCAACTAAATCAAGGTTTGTTGTTTTTCTTTATTTCCTCCAGTCCAGCAGTCTCTGGTTTAGGAGAAGCTTTTTACATTCTCTGAAAGTGAAAAAAAGACAGGGCAAATAGTACAACCTGATCTTCATTCAGATGTGCTGGAATATTGCAGAATGCACAGGTAACAACACTGCAGCTCACAGCAGAAAAAAACGGATATTTTTAAATAACTGTGTACTTCATCTAGAAGACCTTTGCCTCAAGTTTCCAGGCAACAGCAGTGCACACAGCAGATAAATTAAGAACAGAAAACAGACATTTGAAAATAAGTTCAAATCTACAATCTGTTGTAAATGCAAAAAGAGACCAATAAAACCAAACAAGGATGTTTTAACTAATTGTTCCTTCAAACACAGTTTTTCTAAAAAGGGAATCAGATGACCCTAACCATTATGTCAAACAGATACTACACATTACACTTTGTGCCACATGTCAAAAGTCATCAGGCTGAAAATAACTTTTCTCATACTATGATCAGACTACTGTTTCAAATAGTGCATAGCTTTGCAGACAGCAATAAGAGAAGCAGAGAGAGTGACGCTGATGCAGAACATTTATCCACTGACTGTTGTTGACCTGAGTTAGCTATAAATGTGAAGGTCAAAAGACAAATGAGCTCTGCAGAAAATAATGTCTAGACTGCTTCCTTAATCAGGATATCGTGATTACAAACGTACTGTAGACCTACACTTGCACTGTAAATCATCACATTGGAAACGAGCCTAATCTGTGAAGAATGAATGCCTCATCTCCCAGTGTAAATTTAAAAAAGTGAACATGGCAGAGAAAGTAGTATATTTCTTGAATAAGGCTATGAAAAAGCAGGTTGTGCTTTACCTCCAAATCAATCATGAGTTCAATGAATCTCTCGCAGTAATGCACTTTGTCCATGGATACAGCCCCTGTGGAAAATGAAGGAGGGCATCATTCAGGTTATCACTTCGCTTTGGTTCAGGAAATGTATAAAACATATAAAATATGATAAACACACAAAGCCTACAAACATAAGGAATATTAGATGTAAGTTTGTAGATGATGATGTGTAGTTTTCAACAAGGACATTAGGACAGCAAACACATGTGGACAACGCCAAGGTGCCATGCTGAGTGCGTGAGCCTCGCTACGAGATGCTGCATGGCTAGCACAGCAGCATGCTGGGTCCTCAGCCCTCATTAGGCATACTTGTGTGTAAGTGTATGTGCACTTAGAAGTAAGTATTAGAGTGATGTGGATCCTACTGGGTTTTAGATTCTGATCTAATCTGTCAGGTTTGAATTCTATCTAAACACACGAATACACACATTCTGTTTTTAGCATTCAGGTGGGGGGCCTGTGTGTCGGCCTGCATTACAACACAGCAGTGAGTGCCGTTGGCTGTATGGCAGCTGGAGCACATCCTCCTTGGGCAGCTGCACGACTCAAAAAGAAAGGAAGGAGCGTTGCAACTGGCAACAGTTTACATCCATTTCTGTTTAGACTCATATAATACATGTGAAGGTTTGAAGACAATCCAGTATCCAACCACATGTTTAATATGGTCGCAATCTTTACTTCTGCGCCTGAGTTATGGCATTCAATAATGGCTAGAAGGGTGTTTATGCAGAACATTTGACCTTTGATCATTTGAGTATAAAATGTCATCACTTGACCATTTTATCCTATTAGACATTTACGTGGAATTTTGTCATAGTTAGCATATGAATTATTAAGTTATGGCCAAAAATCTGTTTGAGGTCACAGTGACCTTGACCTTTGAATACTAAAATCTAATCAGCTGTTCTGAAGAAACTCCATCAAGGCACTGAAGAGAACGGGACAGAAGAAAAGACAAACGGAAAAACGTCTCAGCACATTACATTGTTGTGTGTTTCCAATGGGCAATATCAGCTTTTGATGAGTGCCAGCTCTAGAAAAGGACATGTAAGTAAAATCATGCATATGCCTTTTCGCACACATAAACTGGTATTTATAAAGTTTTTTTTAAATTTTAATAGAAAGTCAAGTCTGATACGTGACAGTAGAAAAAAAAAGGATGACAAAGAATTTAACAAAATAGCTTCTTCCATATAGCTTGCATTTCTTATCATCATTATTTTCACATGTGCACATATTTTAATAAGTACAGTTTACTATTTACAAACTGTTCTGTAAATAACTGAACGGGTACTAAATTTTGTCAGGTCTCTTATTAACTCTGTGTTTCTTGTGACAGTTACAAATAGCTGCAGCAGTGTAGTAATGGCCTCGTTTCCTTCTGTGAACCGATGCACTACTTTGTCTCTTGTTTGTAATCAGACCATTTCTTGGTTACTCACAAAGTTGATAGCCTCAATTACTTTTAAGTAAGGGAGTGTATGTTCATGGCTGAACATCAGAGTGGAAATCAAGCTTGTGAATGTGAGTACTATCTCACTATGACTGATATTTATAAAAGGACCATGCATATGGATGCCTTTATTTATTTGACAAAAAGAATGCATATGCACATTCATGCCTTTGAGATTTATGGATCTGTCTGACTCTAAGTCCCAGTGATAGTCACCTGGGATCAATAAAAAACTTTAAAAAAAAAAACAATCTATTGGGAGGTAGAGATTTTGAAGAAAGTCTGTGTTAAATTGTTGTACAAAAAAGCATTATTTCCCAAGGGACATAAAAGCATTTTTCCTATTTACCTGTTGGTGGAATTGACGCAAGAACTCCGTGAAACTTTTTAATAAGAGCCGAGAGGAAGGTCCTCTCTTTCTTTGCCCTGGGAAACACAAAGATAGCAAATCAGAAACAACCTAAAAACTTGCAAAATACAAAACTGATTCTCTAAATCTGTATAGATCTTTTGAACACGCAAGCAAAGGAAATATCATTACTGCTCAGCTGCGTCAGCATCCATCTTATCAAATTTCTTTTTGATTAGATTCCAGAACTTCTGCATCTTTGGAACTTTCTTCAGCTCGTGTTGGAGTCTGGACTGGAAACATGACAGAAACCAATGAGTAAGGAGTCAGTTTAAGTAGTGATTAACATCATAACAAGGAGGCAGTTCATTCCTTTAAAATGATCAAACATCAACATTACTTGGTGTGACAATAACCACCACAGATACTAAATTAAGATAACAGTTTGATGTCTTACTGGTAAGAGGCACATCCACATAGGCAGAGAGATGAGCTGCTGCACCTGATCTCTGATCAAATCTACCTCCTGGGAAGGAAGTGCAGAGAGAGAGAGAAAGAAAAAGAAAGAGAGAAAGACAGAGTGGGAGAGGGGGTTGTCAAAATGCACTGTGCATGACATATTTTTTATTATACTTCAACCCATAATAAAAGTCTGCAACTAAAATATTTAGAGGCCTTTATGGGATGCAATCAAAGGGCAGCAGGCTATCACAGCATATTTTTAAGTGAGACATCCGCAGTGCTTCCCTGTTGTTTAATGCAGCTGTAGAGGATACACAAAGAGATGGCCTAAGTTGCCCTGCCTTGTCTACTATTGCCACCTAGTGGGCATTACAAATAATTGCATTAATATTCACTTATCTTTGGGAAGGTCTGTTGGCATTGCTTCCATTATGGTGTAAGAAGCTGTCTTAACTTTTATTATTTAAATTGTCATGTAACTGGCTTTAAATCCTATCTGGAGTAAAACAACAATTATTTATTTTTTGCTGTTATATTACCACCATCTTCATTTACAGTACAATGTGATGTGACAGCAAAGCAAAGTTTCTTTTATTTTTTTTAAACTGGTTTTAATATGAGTCATATCACTTTTAAACTATGTAAATATTGTCATCAAAGTATAAACTGATGACTCCCACTAACACAGGCATGAAAACAGACATTACTGTGTAAGCAGAATAACACTAACTTCTCCAGTTGGTTAGTTATTGGACATTAGTGTAGTGGTACACACCAGACTGTTGAAGCAGTGGTCCAAGAAGACCAGGAGCACAGTTTGTTCCTTCAGGGTAAGGCCAGCCTCCTCATCTGCCAACACAGCTTCCATCACACATTTGAAGAAAAATGGAAAATGGTTGGGCTCCTTCTTGAACACCTGAAATACACCGTGCAACAGAAAATGCTGCATAAAGCCAAGCCCCTACATCAAATACAGTCGACATGCAATGACAATTAATCTAAACTCTGAGATGGTACTGCTTTTTTTTTCTTTTTTTTTTTTTTTTACCTCCCAGGCTGGAACATTCTCTCTGAACTTCTCATTGACAATGCAACAAATGGACATGATAAACGCATTGCTGGACATCTCTGGAGTGTAGTTCACCCACAGGTAGTTTTCAAGGTATTGGCTGAAAGATTAGAAAATAACAAATTAATATCCATCCAGCAAGAAGTGTTGCCAATTCTTCTTTTTTTCCAGTGATTGTTTGAATGATAATGTGAAAAAAAGCAAGCAAAATATCTTGCCTGAATTCAAGCAGCATAATTTTCCTAATGGCAAATCTGAAAATATATAGGACAGAACACAATAAGAAAGACGAATAGTGAAATGTGTTATTTACATTAAAAAGGGCAGTTCAAGGGAAAAAAAATGCTACATTTACTTACTTGGAGTTGAGAATTTCCTTCTCATAAATATCTTCCATCACCTAAAGAAACATTAAAGAACTTTCAAATCATCACCTCAATGTTAAGAAATGTGTGTTTGTGTGTTAGATAGGGTGCTGACTGCCACTTCACATCTGTTGACCAATTTTACTGTTTGAAACAACATCATTGCAATGCACTTTTTTCCAAAAGGTATGATAAAAAAAAACAGTCCACATTACATATGACATGACCATGACTATGTGATGCACCAGTTCTGGGCTGATACCTCTGTTTAAAATAACAATTTGTCCAAAAGCCAGTTCCATTATCAATCTTTTGTTTATTTTATTTTTGTTGGTACTCAATTCAAATTATAAGGACTGCAAAATAATGGGGCACAAGAGGAAAAACTGACCATTGTCATCAGTGAATGCCATCTTGTTTGCCAAAAGTGCCAGTGAAAGTGGCAGAGCATCACTAGTACAAATTACACTTACATCTCTAACTTGCAGAAATACAAATAACTTACCTTGGGGTCAAAGGGTAGTTTATCTTTCACATGAGGAGCCCAATATTTATTAGCCAGCTGAAAAGAAGAAATGAGAAAACCATCCACAGTATTAAATATGGCAGCATGAAGATACAAGATGCAACAAATGACTACAGGTTGATGTATGGGTGGAAGACCTAAAGGGTAAAGGAGATATATACATTATGTTTTTCTAGTTTGGATGTCTTACCAAACATAGAGAAGTAAAAATCTGCAGCCAATACTGGCTCTCTTGAGCAGTGAACATTATGTCACAGTTACAGACATTTGCCCTTTCTCCTTAGCCCATACAAAAGCACTGTCCTTATATATATATATATATGGTATAACAAAGAATGCATATGTTCAAGTAAATTTGCGTAAATGGCTGAAGCTGAAGGAAACATGTTTTAAAATATCTTGAACATAAGAGCATCATTGGAAAACTTCAAAACACAGTACTGGATCACGTATAAAGAAAATAAGTGCTGTGATTACCTGCGTGACATATTCTGCATTTATCTGGGATACAGACGGCGCTGCAGCCTTTTTAGCGGGGGTTTCTTTCTCCATGGTGGCCGTAACAAGCAGCTAAAATGACGAATGTGAGAAAGAAAGAAAAAAAAGAGTAAAGGAGTAGAAATAACTTGTTTTAAAGGTGCCGCATCGATACACCACAACGAAAAATTCGGAATCTATCTGTGCTTAACTTACGGCTGTAAAAATATACGACAGCGGGACGAACATACGGCAATATATTGCTGAGAAAGTTGGCAATCTCGGTTAAGAAGTCAACTAGTATAACTGATAATGAGTGCTAATAATAACCACTAACTAAATGACTGCCCTGTACTTTAATTAACGCCAAACTGGGCGTTATAAGCTCAGAAAGTAGTAACATGACATTAGTTAATGTTAGCCTTCTCAATGAGGTCATATAGCTAATTAGTAACACTGAGCTACAACTCACTCAGGAATCATTTAGGTAATAGCATTAACTTTTGTCCAATAGCATAACGTTACCCGAATTTATCTCACTAACCTTTATTTTTTATTTCAGCATGGGTGTAACTTTCGTCGGATTGCTGGTTATGAATCTACACAACCAAACGCGCTGCATGCGACTAACTTCCTGAAAGGGTACGTCCCTAAAACCGTCCCCCAAGTATGAAAGCTCGCAATCCGTTCCGTTCCCTCCGGTTTCATATATGTTTACACCTAAAGTTAAATGCTGTGTGATAAACTGCTGGGAAAGTAAAATCTGCTTTTTATTTTGGCGAAAGCACAAGATAAATAAATTCGTTAAAAAAATGATGGAGCATATAACAAAATAGACCATTTACAAGTGAAGAAGCAAAAGACTATTAATTGTTGTAAATTCCCACCGGATCAACACATGTAAATTTAATGAGAAGCACAGCAAACTACCAAATAAAACAAGTTTTATTTTTTTTCCATTACAAACACAAGCAATGTTACACTGTAAGCAAACACTATACAGTACACATTTTGATCAACAGTGAGTCAGCTGGTGTTTTCTAGCATGTACGGACTGTGTGAAAGTTTTGCCACAAATGTCACACCGATATGGCCTCTGCCCTGTGTGGACAACATAATGTCTTGCAAGCTTAGAAGGAGACACAAACTTTTTGAAGCAAATATCACAATGATTCCTTTGGGCTGAAGCTGTCATTTGAGCAATATTTGAACAAATGTGTTGCTTCAGATCCACTTCATTTAGAAAACCTGCAGCGCACTTGTTACATTCAGAAACACTTAGTGGTACACACCAGTAGTTATCTGGGTGGATTTGATTCTCAGCCACAGAACTCACAAATCCATCACTGAGCAGCTTGTCGCTATCTGAAATAGCTGTAACTCCTTTGGTCTTAAACAGTATTTCTCCATCATGCTCAGGTAGCAACAGTGGAGCTGGTGCGTTTTGATTCTGGCATAGCTTAACTGTTCCGAAATCTAGTTCAGAGGGAAATGGATTACAACTTTCTCTCTGCTTTTTCTCTGATTCATTATTCTCCACTTTCAAGTGTACCTCTGGATCTCCCGGGCAATCAGTGCCTGTGGCCTCTGAGCTGTGAGCAACATCTTTATTAGTAACTGAGTCATAACCAACAATGGCATACAGTGACTTTGGTTCCTCCTTTGCATCCAAATCTGTACAATCAGTAAACTTTTCAATACGCTTATCTGGAATGTGGCTGGCATTTATCATTTCACTTTGAATACTGTTTGAGTTCCTGTTACTCTGTCTGCATTTTTGCTCATGAAGTTTCAGGTGACCCTTCTGTGTGAAGGTTTTGCTGCATGAAGCACATCTGTATGGCCTTATGCCAGAATGAGTGACCAGGTGTCTTGAGAGCTTGTATGGAGAAGTAAAGTTCTTAGAGCATATTTTGCATACATGAAGCTTCCCTTTTTTACAAGACACGTTACCTTTAGAGTTGGTCTTTAAGAGGCTGTTCAGTTTTGTAATGGATTTTGCATGCCTGCTGCAGGCAAGTTCATTCACTCCATTACGGACAACTTCAAAATTTGAAAGTGTAGTCTGAGTGTTTAAAGACTTTCTCTGTGATGGGATATGAACAGTGATTCTTGGGAAAAACTGATTTTCATTTGTCACTTTCAGTTTTCTGATGTTCTCCTGCTGACTGAGTGGCTTGGATGGGTTCCCTTTAGAGTGAGTTCTTTCGTGGGCTTTCAGATGAGAAGCTTGTCTGAATGCTTTTCCACATATAGGACAATGAAACGGTCTCATGTCTGTGTGTACCATCTCGTGTCTTTGTAATTTAGAGGCACTCGGAAAACACTTTAAACACTGGAAGCACTTGTGCTGGAAGTTGCCTGGGTTTTGTGTTGATTTAGCGGTCTGTTCCTTTCTCACAGTCACTCGCTCTCTCACAGTCTTTCGCATAGGCACAACCCTATTTTTCTTTAGAGTATGTGGCAATGGTTTGTTCTCTTGTTCTCTGCTGTCTTCAGTTTTTAAATTCATCATAGCAGTGTTCTGATGCAGGTGTTGTACAGAAACTACAGCAGCAGATGTCTGAAAATCCTTTTTTGGTACTGAGATTCTTTGAGCTGGGACATCTGCCGCTATCCTTGTGTTAAACCCACCAATTCTCGAAGGTGGTCGGTTGATATAAAGTGATCGCTGTTTGTGGTATTTAGACCACATATGTGTGCGACAGTGGACCCTCAAGTGCGTTTTCTGACGAAACCTCTTTCCACATATCTCACATCCAAAGGGTCTTTGTCCTGTATGAATCATCATGTGCCTTTGAAGCTTGGATGCAGAAGGAAAACATTTTGTACACACACAGCACTGATGTAAAGTGTTAATTCGCTGCTTGCTGGTAGAACAGTGGGTTTCTCTCTGCTGTTCTCCTGATGTGATTAAGGCGGCATCCTGAGAAAGAGAGCCATTGTAATCGCTGCAAAATTCACTCCTTCCTTCTGGTTTCACAGTGATGTTCAGGGTAATGGGGACTGCATTACTGGGTTTAATTAAATGTTTTATTGCATCTGAATTGGACATTTTCACAGTACTGCTGTTTTGCACAGGGGTAAGAATTTCTAATTCTTTTTGGCTCCTGTGAGTTTTGTGATGGCGTATCAAATTAACTTCCAACCGAAACGATCTGCTACAGATCCCACACTGGAATTGTTTCAAGCCTTCATGTTTCGTGTATTGCTGCTCTTGTTGATATAACCTATTACACACAATGAAGTTTAAGGGCTGTTCTAGCTTTACAACTGTATCCGATTTGATTTCAGTCTTGCTCGGGTCCTGCACAGTATTTAGACTTATTTTACACTGCAGCTCCAGTTCCACTGAGGAATTCACAGAAGTGTGATGGATGGGTCGTTGTTGTAGTGATGACTGAGGCTGCAAATCTGAGGTTTGATTTCCATTAAAAAGTCTCTGTTTTTCTCTTGTTGTACCTCCAGAAAGGGAACATTTATTTGACATGTTTAAATGGGATTTCAAGTGCACCTTCTGCCTGAAGGCTTTCCTGCAGGCTGTGCACGAGTAGGGTTTCTGTCCAGTATGAATAAGAAAATGTCGTTGCAATTTGGATGGTGAACAGAAGATTTTCAGACATTTATGACACTGGTGTTTCAAAGTTATTTTGCTATTACTGGAGATCAGGTTTTGTAGTCCTAAGTGCGCTCTCATATTTGCCATTTTAGGAAAAGACTGAGTTGACTCACTGCCCCTTTCCATTTGTTTTGGGCTGTTATGAGTTTGTGAGTGAATCCAAAGGTGGTGAGATGAAGAAAATGACTTTAAGCAGACTTTGCAAGTGTTTCCATTATGTGCAATGCTTGCAGATGTGTCCACATTTGCAGAATCGGCTTGCTCCCAAAGTACTGGACCCACAACATTTGAGATACTCCTTCGAGTCAATGGGCCATCATTTACATGAGGCATATTTTTTGGTGGATTTCCAGAGGAGGCCACAGCTGATAGCTTTATACTGCAGCTACTCTTGCCTTGACTGCTGATCTCGACAGCTGGTTTCTCGCAGTTTGGTTGCTGGTTATTGGTTAAAAAATCGTGGATATGGCGCACGTGTTTTCTTAAATGCCCGGCCTGTGTGAAAGCTTTTCCACAGACTTTACACGCGAAGGGTTTCTGGCCAGTGTGGATAAGATAATGTCTCTTAAGTTTATAAGGCGATGGAAAAGCTTTCGGACATACAGGACACAGATGCATTTTCAGATCCGCACCTTTGGGACTTTCTTCCAGTTGCTGATGCTCTCACTGTACCTTAGGACAAAACACTTAGCATTAAAATTCAAGAAGATGAATGAACTCCAATCAATCAATCCATGCATGTGACAAAAGAAAACGAGTTACTCTCCATTATGACTTTTTAACAAGCAACATTTTAATGATGTATAATGTACTATGATTAAAAACTTTATCATTAAAATTACAAATAATTTGAATATTATTTTACGTGTGACAGGAATAAGTTGTACCCCTTTCTACGTGTAAAATTGACAATATACAAATAATGTAGGATTTTGTCAAAGGCGTTAACAGCAGAGACGTGGAAACTAACTAACAACCGAGCTTTGTTGGCGCAAAAATCGACAGCACTTACTATATACGTTTGCAGTCCCAGCGTCGACAATTTGTCTATTATTTTTAGCGTGTTAGCCTTCTTGCTAACGATTAAAACAAAATGCAACGACGCATGTACACCCCTTGAAATGTTCCGTAGGAAACAAAGATTTTTCGTTCCTGTCCGTGACAGACCGGAGGGTGAGAGGACAAATCATACCTGGAACGCTATTTATTTATTTAATGCTATTCCCATTGCATATTTCTATCGTTAAAAATATGTAACTACCAATAGCCTATTTTTTATGAATAACCAATCTGTTTTAAACAGTAAACATTCCATTCCTTGGTCAAAAAGAGTAAACACAAAAGTTATACAAACAAACAAACAAAAAAGGAAAAAAAAATAGTACCTACAATAGATGCATGTATCTAACCTTGGTCTATGATGTGTCAAAGAAATAGTAACTGTACCTCTGTAAAAAACTTCCACTTTATAATAAACTCTGAGTAAAGCCTATTAAAATATTTTTTGACTTAGTAACAGCAAACAGTGCAATAGGATATTGTACAGTTGGGTTCATAAGTTTTTGGACAAAGACACAGTTTTTGGAGTTTTGCCTTTGTACACCATCACAGTGGATTCTAAATCAAACAAGATGTGATTAAAGTGCCGAGTTGCTGCTTTAATTCAAGTGGTTTAACAAAAATAAATAAACAAATAAATAAATAAATCAGCTGTCTTGCATTTTTTGAGGCTAAAAAATAATTGAATAACTGGATGTAAGGATTGTTTCTAACAATTGGAAGTTGTTGTTGTTCTCTTTTGTTTTTTGAGATCCTCTGCTAAGCCTTCACTGCAGCCACCTCCAGTTGCTGCTTGTTTATTGGTCTCTCTGCATTCATTTTTGCTTGCTTGCATTCGCTAAATGAACAGCATGCTCTATTGGGGTGAGACCAGGTGAATGACTTGACCATTGAAGAACATCCCATTTCTTTGCCCTTTGAAACTCTTGGGTTGCTTTTGCAGTATGTTTTGAGTCATTATCCATTTGCACTGTGAAACGCTGTCCGATCCGTTTTGCAGCATTTGGCTGAATCTGAGCAGAGAGTATAGCCCTGTACACTTCACAATTCATCCTGCTGCTTCTATCAGCAATTACATTGTCAATAAACACTGGTTCCACTGGCAGCCATACACACCCATGCATAATATCGCCTCCACCATGTTTAATAGATGATGTGTTATGCTTCGGAGCATGAGCTGTTTCTCTCCTTCTCCATACTTTTCTCTTCCCATCATTCTAGTACAACTTAATCTTGGTTTCATCTGTCCAAAGACTTTTTCACAGAACTGTGCAGACTCTTAGACTCTTAGATGTTTTCTGGCAAAGTCAAATCTTGTCTTTTTGTTCTTGAGTGTAACCAGTGGTTTGGACCCTGTTGTAAACTCTCTGTATTTACATTCATGAAAGGAAATAAATATGAGACCCAAGGATATGTCAGTGCAAGTAAGGGAGGCCATCTTTAGTTGTCTTCTCTGGCCTTCCAGGCCTTCTGGTGTTGCTTAGCTAGCCAGTGCATTTATTCTTTTTAAGAATGAACCTAAAGTTTTTGCTCTCTCTCTCTCTAATATGTTTATTCTGTTTTTCAGCCTACAGATGCTCTCCCTTATTTGCATGGACATATCTTTGGGCCTCAATTAAAATTACAGTGAAAAGCCATAAAATACAAAATAAAGACTTTGAATCAGCTTTAGATATTATGCCTGCTTCACTTGTCATGGAACAACAAGGGAACAGGTCACACCTGACCATGAAACTGCTTGTCAGTCAACTGTCTACTTAGTTTTGAACCTCTGAAAATGGGGGACTATGTATAAAAATGGCTTTAAATCCTAAACAGTTAATGCAATTTTTTTTGTAAACCCCCTTGAATTAATGCTGAAAGCCTGCACTTCAATCACACCACCACGTAAAGAGACAAAACTACAAAAACTGTGTCTTTGTCCAACTTATTATGGACCTAACTGTATGGTGTGAACTGGCACAATAGATATAAAAATGAATGGCAATGAAACTGGACCATGGCTTCACAAAATTGCAATAGACATTTTTAACTATTTTCTAATATTCTTTTTAGGAAACAAGGAACTGATAAAAGATCAATCAATTAAGACACGAATGAATACAATCACCAGTTACAGCCTTATTGACAGGTGTATCTAAAATTGTTAATAGCTGCATTCTGTTTAAGAGTTCCAGTGTCAGAGCTCTGGTATGTTATTCATGCTGGCTCATTATCATGATTAGTGGGCACACCTAAATGGAGTGAAGCAGTGGTAAGTTAATTACTTACACAAGTGCTTTTCCTGCTATGACATGTTGAAATATCTTTTGACTGAGCAGCGGCATAAATAATTGATCTAAATTCTGCTACTTGTTGGTGAAGGCACTATCAGAGTGGAACAAGCAGAAGATGCTGCACGAACAAATAAAGATCTGTATAGGAAAATATCAGCTATTAAGAATAGACCTCCTTTGTTGCACAGTAAAAAAAATACAGTTTCATAGTTTGATCATCAAATATTCAAACAAGACATGTAAAGAAATTACAAAACCTTCATTAAGTGTATTGTTTAGATAGAAATTCAGTGTTTCAGTACCTTCACACACTGTGTGAATGGAAACAAGGCAAATAAGATGTAAGTGTAAATGAATTCCATTTGTAATGCTGCTTGGCTTAATTTACAAATGATTCCACTATGGACATGATTGGAAACGGAGTCAAACTGATGGCGCTTACCGATTTAAATTGCACTTTTTATACTGACCACTAGAGGGCAGCAGACACCACTTAATAACATGTCTTGGCTCGCCAGTTCAGCAGCTAAGGGAAAGTTTCATTAAGTCAGTGCTGTGACCATAAAGACATGCTTTCACAATGCGTCAGGGGACAAAAACAATGCATTACGAAACAAAAAGGATTCAAACATGAAAACAAACAAAACCACAGTCACTGAGGCAAGCAGACCACAATATGAGGAGGCGTCTCATGCAGAGAGGCCGCTCCTGAGCCGGGCTCTGTAACCCACTGCTATGGGGAAAGAGAGTCAAACACATCAGCAGGGTTTGCCTAGAGGAAGAAACACACAGTTAAAGTCCATGTGCAAGGCCACAATGACAAGGGCCCCAGGCTGGTACACTGTGCACAAAGGACAATATTAGCCACAACAGCCAGCTTGTTTGTAGAGTGGTTGCAGGTCAGCTTGGTAGAAAATGTACATTTGACAAAACACTCTTGAAAAATAAATGTCACCCTGTCTTTATTCATTTTGTGAGGTAGCACAGTGGTAAGGACACAAAGAAATGTGTCTGCCATAGGCCATTGCATCGGTTATGATGATATTCTTGTGGCTTTGTCCGTGTCTGTACGAGAACATGCCCACTGACAGACAAAATGTAATGTTTGGCGTGTGATCGACAAGTTGGAGCCGCGCAAAGAATTTTAGAGGCTCTGCTCCTCCATACTTACTGAAAAGCTGACTCTCAAGTTTTAACATTTTGCTTCATGGGAATTCTTTGTACTGTTGCTGCTGCTGTTTCACAATCAAAAAGAGGATTACACAATAAAATTACATTTCTCAATATCCCTCGTAAACCAATAAACAAGGAAAATTGCTGAGCATGCATGTTTGCTTAGCACAGTTTTATTTGGCAACATGCTGCTTGGCATTCAAACTGCTACACAAAGATATACTATGTATTAAAAAAAATGAAAACAGACAAATTAAACACTTCTTTGCTGGCTGTGTTTTATTCTAAAATCTGTGGCTAATAACAGCTGCATTTACTGAATACATTAAAATATAGTCAGTAATTTGTGGATGACATTTATGGCTGTTTATGTGACTGACATGTAGCAGTGCACAATTAAAAACACCCAAATCTTGATATAGATTTGATAGCTACATCTTTTAAAAATCCCTGCTCCCCCCCCTCGGAGCCCTTTAAAAACCAAGCAGGTGAAAGTTAAACATGCTTTATATTTATGGGGCATTGGCTTGCCCGCGCTCATGAATAATTGCTTGTTTGAGTTTTTCAACCTTCAACAAAAATCTTCAGGCTCTATTGGCTACCTCTATTGTTCAGTTTTTGATAACAACAATCAAAACAGCACTGTGGTGGGCGAAGATCAATAGCCCACTCAACTCCACCACCATCACAAGCGCGATGAAGAGAATAGCTGGAGTGGAGATGCATTCCAACTCAAATCATCAATACAGTTCATGATCTTTGAGAAAAGAAATGCTCCAGGAGCAATAGTTAATAGTGTTATTTTCTTTGCACATTGTCACACTGTGTCCACTGACACCCCC
>VUQI01030080.1:26289-38943 GCA_015106735.1 Paratilapia polleni | reverse complement strand
ATAGGCCAAGAAGGCCTCTTTTGATACCAGGACTCACACACGACTCAGGAAACAGTACTGACCGAGTTTACAGTTTATTTGGAATGGGATAATAAACAGTTCACAGCTCGGAAGCCGGCGAGTCAGGTCACAGGTGTGTACTGGAAGAAGAGAAAGATGATTAATCAGAGAATCCACTGAGATCCACTTACTGGGTGAGGGCAGGACGAGCAATCTTACTTGGGGGAATCCGGTGATGCATTGGAGCCAGGGGTTCACTTTCTGGAGGAGACGTTGGAGGGAGGACAGGCAGGTGAATGGTTTTAGGAGTGAATCCAGTAGGTCCAGAGACGGGGAGCAAATGACAGGTGAGATTATCCTTGAATGGATACGGAGAACTGAAACGAGAAACAGGGCAGCCACAGGTGAGTAACAAGATTTCTAACTTATTGGTATATCTAAAGGTAGCCTGATTACCGCACGGATGAGCAGACAATCTGGCGAAGGTGGAGTGCTTGAACTGGTCCTTAAGAGCAGGCAGGTGATGAGGGATGCGGTGCAGGTGCTCTGTAGAGGAGTGGCGTCCAGGCTCCACCCGGAGAGGTGGAGTAATATCAGGCCTTGGAAACTCCAGAAAGCAAACCCAATTGGGCTATGACATTCTCTTTGTAATTTGTTGCTTCATTGACTGTTCAGCTTGTGGCAATTTTGGCATTTTACTCTTTTACTAAGCCTTAGAGGATAACACCCAGTTGCTGTGACACTTGTACTTAGTGCAGTGTCCTCATCTGCTGCACCACTGTGTTCATAGTATGAAGAAGTTTTGCATGGCTTCATCAAATATACTAAAGCTAATGTAAGAAAAAAAGTCAGCTGATTCTGAGGGGGTGAGGCGGGAGGCACTGATTGATTTTTCACGGAATGATCCAACTCCATGGGAGATGTTGGACCGACATGTTAGACAGCATGTTTGCTCCCTCTGGTAGTTTCAGAGAATCAATTTCAGGGCACATTAAAGTTAGGTGATATTAAGTGTTATATATTATGATGATGAGTGGGACTATGTTTTGAATATGTATTATTTTTTTATACCTTCTGAATTCTTATATTATACAAATTGTGACAGAATTAATTCAGGCAATGTACTGATTTGCAAATCTCATAAAACCATATTTTATTCACAATAGATCCTAGAAAACATCAGATGTTTAAACTGAGACATTTTACTATTTCATTAAATATATTAGCTCATTTTGAATTTGATAGCAGCAACACGTCTCACAAAAGTTGGGATGGGGCAACAAAAGGCTGGAAAATTAAGCGGTACTAAAAAGAAACAGCTGGAGGAACATTTTTCAGCTAATCAGGTTGATTAGCAACAGGTCAGTAACATGATTGGGTATAAAAAGAGCATCTTAGGGACGCAGAGCTTCTCAGAAGTAAAGATGGGCAGAGGTTCACCAATCTGCAAAAAAAGGGCATCTACAAATTGTGGAACAATTTCAGAATAATGTTCCTCGACGTAAAATTGCGAAGACTTTGAATATCTCATGATCTATAGTGCATAATATCATCAAAAGATTCAGAGAATCTGGAGGAATCTCTGTGCGCAAGGGACAAGGCCAAAAATCAATATTGGATGCCTGTGATCTTCAGGCCCTCAGAGAGTGCTGCATTAAAAACAGGCATGGATTGAGGCAAAGTGGAAAACTGTTCTGTGATCAGAAGAATCGAAATTTGAAATTCTTTTTGGAAAACACGGACGCTGCATCCTCCAGACTGAAAAGGAGAGGGACCATCTTGCTTGTTATCAGTGCTCAGTTCAAAAGGCTGCATCTCTGATGGTATGGCAGTGGCAAAGTGCCTATGGAAATGGCAGCTTGCACATCTGGAAAGACACCATATACTCCCATCCAGACAACACCTTTTTCAGGGAAGGCCATGCATGTTTCAGCAAGACAATCCTAAATTGCATACTGCCTCTGCTACAGCATGGCTTCGTAGTAGAAGAGTCTTGGTGCTGAACTGGCCTGCCTGCAGTCCGGACCTTTCACCAACTGAAAACATTTGGCGCATCATGAAATAAAAAATACGACAAAGAAGACCCAGGACTGTTGGGCAGCTAGAATCCTATATCAGACAAGAATGGGACAACATTCCCCCAAAAGTCCCCAGAGTCCAGAAACTGCTCTCAGTTCCCAGACGTTTACAGACTGTTGTTAAAAGAAGAGGGGATGCTACACAGTGTTAAACATGGCCCTGTCTCAACTTTTTTGAGATGTACTGCTGCCATGAAATTAAAAATGACCTTATTTTTTTCTTAAAATGGTACATTTTCTCAGTTTAAATATTTGATATGTTTTCTATGTTTTATTGTGAATAAAATATGGGTTTATGAGATTTGCACATCATTGCATTCTGTTTTTATTTACATTTTACACAGCATCCCAATGTTTTTGGAATTTGGGTTGTACAAACATATAATCCACAATAAATACTGGATGCTAATGACGTTGAGAAGAAGAGTTAGAACGAGGATGCAGTTTTTGCATGAAAAGGATTAACGTGTATAAGGAATCAAAAGATATCAGTACTCAGTTCCTAAAGATGTTAAATGTGGCTGGAGGTATTTAACAATCTAATAATATAGATGAGATTAATAGCAACCCATAAAAATATTCTTGTCTTTCACTTTTGCTTAGTTTTCTCAATATTTACAGTATTGATTTGTTGCATTATAAACTCTGGAATAAATGGGAAGCCACAAAATGTCAGCAAATGTCAGCTGATGAAAATGCATGACTGATGGTTAAACTGTGTGTTTTCATATCATATTCACACACAATTGGCTCTCACTGTCTGCCTCCCTCTTCCTCCGTCTTCAATGCTATGAGACATCCTGCAAAATACCTTCAGAGTTAATGACACAAATAAACTGATGATAAACACTGAGCTCTTATAAACAGCACAGAATTTCATTTACTCACTGTTGTAACTGAGGAAAGGCTCAATTTACTTCCAATTCAATCAACGGAGGTGATAAAATTCATAAAGGAGGAAGCCTTTTTCCCACTTTCTAGTCGGTCAGGAGCTTGTGAATGAGGTCTCTATCATGACTCTATAATTTGCAGATTTAATTTGATTTGTGGGTTGAGTGTATAATACCTGAAACTCTTTCAGCTCAAGCTTGACACATCCTTTCTTGCAATGACTCCTAAAATAATAACGTTTTCGTTTGATTTTACTGCCCTGTTTCACCTAAAATGACATAGTCACTCACTTTTTATTCACTGTGTGAAAGCTTCTTCAGCGTCCTTGGTAGGTCTTTCAAAAAGAACTCTGCAAAGAAAGTGAAACAATGACAATAATTAAAGTTTAAATAAGCTTTCTGTTTGAACTCAGAATTCATAATATATAATGGAAAAAGCTTAATAATAATATGAGAACTCTAAATGTCAGTCCATCCATCAATCCATCGTTTTTTTAAGATATCTCAACGACTATTTATCTGATTTACTTCTCGGTGTGAATATTGCTGAGGACAAAAGTAAGTGCAGTGCTGAGTTGATGTCATTTGGAAGAGTGGTTCTCATATTTTGGCTAAAAGTAGTTCTATGTTACCAGTATTTTCCCTAGAACAGTACTGTAACTATACAAAAAAATGAATGAAATTTAAAATTACTAAATTAGTACACATCAAATGCTCCGATTGACATAGGCCTTGACTGATAGCTAGGAGGAGGATGGCATTTGTGACGAGGGGAAAACTAATCAAATTTAAAGATATTTTTAAAAAAATGTCAGGAGAAATTACTGTGAAAGCTACCTGTTTTATGGCTTCAGCTGGACCCGGGATGTCAACCTACCTGTACGCATAATGTTGGAGTTAAATGATGCTAACATGGTGCCAGCCAAGACAAAGAGACACTTGCAAACTAAAGATCCTATTGAGAGAAAATTTCCCTGAAGCAGAGGCAGAAAAATGTTTGCTGGATTGTGGAAGTGTCTAATGAGGGGATAAAGACAAATTACATTAGTAGAGTTTACTGCAAAGGCCATTAAAGGCCATTTTATACAACTAAATTTGGCTTGCCCTTTGGCATGCCTAGTTTGAAAACCACAGCCCTACACTGGCACATTTGTTTGGTTATCTGAGACCGCACCGTCCGTGGTCTTCTGTTGCTGTAGCCCATCTGCTTCATAGTTCCATGTGTTGTGCATTCAGACATGCTCTTCTGCATACTTTGGTTGCAACAAGTGGTTATCTGAGTTGCTGCTGCAACAGCCTGTATAATATAAATAAGGAGTATTTTGAACTGTAAAAGAGAGTTCCTCTAGTAGGGTCCAATAATAAAATATGGACTTGGAAATTACCTTAATAGATTATCTTTAATGTTTACTTGATGCATTTTGTACTGTGCATAGAGATTACTAAGTCTGGAGATCCTGTGAGGGTAACACTTTCTGTGTTTTGATCATCTCTGTCCAACTAAACAAGTGTATTCTCTTCCATGAGAGCATCCCTGCTTACTTGACTTTTAAATATAAAACCTGGCCTCTACGCTCCTTTAGCAGAATCTGTCTATTTGGAATCAATACAAAAAGAAACAGCTTGTATGAAAATCGACTGAAATTGGAAAGAGCATCATGTACAGACTTCACAAACAAAACTTGATTTTCTAAAAGTTTAATACAAAATCACTGCAGGGATCAGCACAACAACCTTGACACTGAAAACTATGTATTTGTAAATGAGCTGATGCCTGTGTGTTTGCACAGAGATTTTTTTTTTAATGAATAATATAATTAATTCCTAATCTAAACCATAAAGTCATTGTTGTTGAACAAGAAAATTGATTGATTTAATAACACTGTGGAGAAGCATCTGTGCTTGTATTCTGAAGACAAATTTCCCATGGGGAGAAAGAAAAAGGTAGGCTAAGTCAAAGATTTTCATTATGCAAAGCTTGACTAATATTTCTACAAAATAGATGATTATGTTTTTTTAATGTTAACTGTGCACAGGCAGCTTCATATATATTGACAGGAAGACTTCTTTTGGCTTTCATCTCACCTCCTTTTTTCAGGTTTATGTAAATAGACTTTATCATCTGGCAACATGAGTGAGAGAACTACGTTGGCAGCTTAGGGTGCATCTGGTCCTGCCAAATGTGTCGCTTTTCATCAATACTACAACAAGACCATCAGATTTGGTGACCCCCACCACATTACTACTCGCAGATCCACTGGTTGCAGAGCAATAGACAGTATGAAATATAGATGTAGGCACCGTCACGTCACCCACAGGTTAGTGAAGTCCTGTTATGGAATCTTGAGCTAAGCATTTTCACAGTCCCCACCATGGTGTTTTGAAACAGGGCATGAGGAGAGAGGGGCAGATCTGATTTTGGAACCAAGGACACTGCATGGTCATTGGCTAACGGCTTATGATTGACAAGTTGTTAACCAATGAACACACCCTGGATTACCCTGCTTTCTGACTCTAAAATTTTAATTTAATACATGAAATCTCTGTATATCTGTCTATTAGCGAACTCCTCCCACGCGATCAGGAGTTGAGCAACCAAACTGGGCACACTGATACATCTTAGGCCCCTAAAGGTTCTTACCTACATCAAATATTATGATGTCATCATGTTGTCTAGCAACAACCTATCATCAGGCTAAGATGACCCATTATTACCATTTATGAACCTATAACACCTTATAAAAGCATCATGTAATTTTAATTTCACAACAATAACACAAAATTTATATCCACAACACTTGAATATTATGATATACATGATATGTTATGACATCAATCACGTATCACGTTGTCTGCCAACCACCTAACAACGGACTAAAATGATCTTTATATAGTAGAGCAGGACATGGCCATGGGCATGTACTAGTAATCATAATTTACAAACTGCTTTACTCAGTATGACCTAAAACTAATGACTGAGGTCATTAAGTCATCAGAAAAGTGTTTACATTTTGTTAGCTCCATCACCTCATGGTGGAATCTTGTGCCTCACTGCAGCTGCCATACTGTCTCCTAATCCTCCTATGGAGGCTGTATTTATAAGGAAAAAAAAAATCAAGTGGTTTGGTTTGGTACTTATTTCTGAGATACTTTTTCTGAGTTTTTCATGAGTCCTCCCTAATTGGTTCTTGGTCCCTGCTGGTGATACTTAATTTAAAAAAAAAAATCCTTCTCTTGGCTTCCTCTAAATGTAAAACTGGTCTAAGAGAAACAAACAACCATTTTGCATTTTCACTCTAAGTTCTACCCTTTTTACTGTTCATTTGTTTGTTGAGCCTCCCATTCTTAGAAGTATAGTTTATACTGGGGGTAGATTTACTACTTGAAATACTAAGCAAATTTTTTGAAGAACTGGGCCTTTATTTCTGATAGATTTAGTAAGAAGTAGGCTTGCTTCCTTTCTCTATTCAGCAACGACTGGAATAACAAGTGTGACTTGCAGAATGTATTAGCTAAGTAAATTAAACTGACATTTACTCCAGTGCTGACTCTAGCTGACTTTTTTAAATTAGAACTTGCTTGAACGGGGTTTAAATGTGGCTAAAGACGCCAAGCTGTTATACTGAAAAAACTAACAGCTCTATTACACTGTGCACCAACAACACTCATGTATGTTTATTGCATGTGCACCAAGCTGTGCAAAAGGACAGAATAAATAGATTTTACCAGATGAAAGAAGTGACACATCATCGGCTCGCTTCATCTGTAAGCTCTGGTCATTACACTGACACTTCTGTGCATGGTCCATCCGTCATGATATCAGATGGAGGACACATCATTTAAAAATGACATTTGCTGCCACAGCTCTGTGAGCTTTCCCTCTTTCACCTCAAAATACAGATATATCTCTGCTGTCCAGTATCCCGTAGGCATCCCTTTGAGAATGAGGGTCCACTTCAGAAAAAAACTGAGTTCCAGCTCTTACAATCCCCATCGCTCCAAACCACATTTTCATCCCATCAACAGAAGAACCAAAAAGACAGAAAATGCTTAAAGACCTGTTCTACTCATGTTATCTTGAAAACTTGCTCAAGACTCACTTTTTTTCAGCTGCTTTGTACAGTCTCAAATATCCTGCTTTCCCGAGGCACATGACACCAGTTTTATTGATCTGGTTTTTGCCCTGAATCCATTAACCATGGGAGCGGTATCACTAATATGACCAAAATTAAAGCATCTTGGGTGGAAGATATACAGAGTGTGAGATTTGTTACTGGCTCAAATCAAAATGAAACATGACCAGCCAATGTGAAAACATTCACATTGTATGAAGACCTTTGGTTGGAAATCAATAAAAATGTTTTAAAGCATTTCAGCATGAGGAGCAATACCCTGCAGATGTGCTGAGGTATTACTGACAGGTCATGATAGGCGATCAATGTTTTGGTGAGGAGTTTAATGTAATGTTAGTTGCCCACACTTCTCATTTTGCTCCCTTCACACTCATGGTGTAAACAATAACTAGATTTTTAAAGTGTTATATAGAAGTGTAAGAGAGAGTACCTTTGAGGACTTCACCTGCTGGTGAGCACTGGATTTTGAATTTAGCACAGCAGGTATTAAAGCTAATACACCTTTGATTTAGGCAACAAGTATATTTACCATTTTTCACATTGTTGCCTCCAAGTGCTCCGAAAACATATAGTGCAGTTTAGGAGCAGTTATAGAAGAATCTGTTTTGGTTTTATTTAGTTTGATGCTGTTATTACTTTTAATTTATCTGCATCTGCAAACAAGGGCTGGCAGATGGAAAAGGAAGTCTTGGCCCTGATATCCACTGGCTACACCTGAAGCACCAAAAAAACTGGCTGTTGGCTAAGTCAGCAGACTAGCCGATGGGTTCCCAGATTGCATTTTCATTTTCCATGTCCAGATTTTCTTAGTCATGCTGTTGGTTTGAAAAATCCACACAAAAAAGTTTTCACAGCATGAATCTTCAGTCTGATCTGAATAATAAACCTGGTTTGACTTTTCTTTTGGATGGAAACCATCTGTCTGAAAATATTAGTATGGACAACGTAACAGAAAAGAACATCTCTTTGAGAAGTCTAAGCAAGAAAAAGTAACAAGGGAATTAATAAGTGTTTTCCATCACAAGCCTCCTTTTTATGAATGTGTCATTAAAATGTGGGGATGATGGATGTGCTTTGGATAAAGCCTGGTGTTTATATGTGACTGTTTAGGCAAAATGAGGGATATGAGGGCCTCTCAATCCTATTCTTTGCACAGTGAGGTGTAACGGTTCAGACTGAAAGGTTTTAATGGCTTTCAGTTGTTATTATTCTGTGTGTTATGACAGCTTGATTGGGCCTGCGGTCGTCTTTCATTGCCGTTCCATTTGCATGCACCTCCTTTTGCCTCCTTCCAGAGCTTCGTGTTGTTATGGTAATTTCCATGAAGTAGATTGCATCTAACTGGCTACTCCACTTGGGTCCTGTCTGTGAGAGAAGCCCAGAGCCACAGCATAATAATCATAATGAACACATCAGAACAATGCCAGAGCAAAATATCATGCACACCAGGCACACTTGAGTCCTTTCAGTGACCGCCGTGGTTACCTGAGTAACTAATTGCAAATGTTGATGAAGCTGTAGATCACCATTTTCCAGGAGGTGCTGTGATTTCATTCGAGTTTGTACTCATTTCACTCATGTCCACAGGCATGCAAGGATCCTGCAGTGTTTGTGAGTTTACTGTATGGGTTATAAATAATGTCAGGCTTCATTTTAAAGCAGTGTTTGACCTAACAATGCAGGTACTTCATATGATCAGGTGCCCACCTGCTAGCTGTGTCTTCAGGCAAATATGTGTGTGATTTTATTAGTTACTAAATAAAATTATTTTGTAACTCTGTTATTTTACTATTCATAGCAAACATTTGCGATCATTACTCTTGCCTCTCATATACAGTTAACTCCATAATTTGTTGGACAAAAACACAATTTTGGGAGTTTTACCTCTGTACACCACCACAGTGGATTTAAAATCAAAGTGCACACTTTCAGCTTTACAAGGGTTTTTTTGATTAACTGTTTATGTCATGGCCGCTCAGGCAGGTCAGACTCAATCGCAGGACTCTGGCGAAAAGTTTCACAAGTTTTATTTACAAAAACACAGGGGCTCAAGTAAAGGCTTAGGTTAGTGAAGTCCAGGGTCCGGGTAGGCAGGAAAATCCACCAATCTTTTTTCTTATTGTCTCTCCCTCAGGAAGTAAATTCTCTCATTCTCGAATCACTAGGTCTTCTGCGCAGAGGAAACACACGGTAAGAAACTCGTAACAGGTAAGTTGACCAAACATAGCAAAAGGGGAGCCAGCTTCACTAACTGTAGTCAGTGTAACAATCCAGCAAAGACTCAAGGCAAACCACCACCTTAAGTAGTGGCAGGAGAGGAGATGATTAGATACAGATGAGCTCGTTACCTCCAGGTGCACAGAGCCAAAGGGCGGGAACCCAGGATAACTCCCGCCCCTAAAACACAAGAGTGACGTAACCTCACACAACAGACACACAGACACACCCACAAAGAGGAAAGAGAGAGAAAGAGTAAAAAGTGAGAGAAGGCAGGAAACAGGTGAGCCACCACAGGAGGACTGAGGGATCATGACAGTTTAGGAATTGCAGACATTTTTATACACAGTCCCCAATTTTTAGAGGCTCAAAAATAATTGGACAAACTAACATAATTTTAAATATAAGGATTTTTTTTTAATACTTGGATGAAAATCCTTTGCAGTCAATGAGCAGTCTAGAGCCATGCTCAAATGCTGTGTTTCCTCCCTTGAGATGCTCTGCTAGGCCTTTACTGCAGCCACCTTCAGTTGCTGCAGTAATTGTGGGTCTCTCTGCATTTAGTTTTGTATTTAATAACTGCTCTGTTGGGTTGAGATCAGGTAGCTAGCTTGGCCATTGAAGAATATCCCATTTCTTTGCCTTGAGAAACTCTTGAGTTGCTTTTGCAGTTTGCTTTGGGTCATTATCCATTTGCACCGTACGAGCAGTTTTGCAGCATTTGGCTGAATCTGAGCAGAGAGTATAGCTCTGTACACTTCACAACTCATCCTGCTACTTCTATCAGCAATCACATCATCAATAAAGACTAGTGACTGGCAGCCAGTCATGTCCATGCCATAACATTACCTCCACCATGTTTGACAGATGATGTGGTATGCTTCGGATCATAAGCTGTTTCTCTCCTTCTCCATACTTTTCTCTTTCCATCATTCTGGCACAAGTTAATCTTGGTTTCATCTGTCCAAAGAATTTTTTTCAGAACTGCACAGGCTCTTTTACTTGTTTTCTGGCAAAGTCTAATCTGGTCTTCTTGTTCTTGAGTGTAACCAGTGGTTTACACCTTGTTGTAAACTCTCTGTATTTCCATTCACGAAGGTGTCTGTTGATTGTAGACTTTGACAGTGATATACCTACCTCCTTGAGAGTGTTCTTGACTTGGTTAGATGTTCTGAAGGGGTGTTTCTTAACCATGGAAATACACTGCTCAAAAAAATTAAAGGAACGCTTTTTAATCAGAGTATAGCATCAAGTCTGCCATTGCCAGAAGGTTTGCTGTGTCTCCCAGCATAGTCTCAAGAGCATGGAGGAGATTCCAGGAGATGGGCAGTTACTCTAGGAGAGCTGAACAGGGGCGTAGAAGGTCCTTAACCCATCAGCAGGACCGGTATCTGCTCCTTTGTGTAAGGAGGAACAGGATGAGCACTGCCAGAGCCCTACAAAACGACCTCCAGCAGGTCACTGGTATGAATGTCTCTGACCAAATAATCAGAAACAGACTTCATGAGGGTGGCCTGAGGGCCCGACGTCCTCTAGTGGGCCCTGTGCTCACTGCCCGGCACTGTGGAGCTCTATTGGCATTTGCCATAGAATACCAGAATTGGCAGGTCCACCACTGACACCCGGTGCTTTTCACAGATGAGAACAGGTTCACCCTGAGCACATGTGACAGACATGAAAGGGTCTGGAGAAGCCGTGGAGATCATTATGCTGCCTGTAACATCGTTCAGCATGACCGCTTTAGTCGTGGGTCAGTGATGGTCTGGGAAGGCATATCCATGGAGGGACGCAGAGACCTGTACAGGCAAGGCAACGGCACCCTGACTGCCATTAGGTATCAGGATGAAATCCTTGGACCCATTGTCAGACCCTACGCCAGTGCAGTGGGTCCTGGGTTCCTCCTGGTGCATGACAATCCCGGGCCTTATGTGGAGAGAGTATGCAGGCAGTTCCTGGAGGATGAAGGAATTGACACCAATGACTGGCCCCCACACTCACCTGACCTAAATCCAATAGAACACCTGTGAGACATTATGTTTTGATCCATCCTACGCTGCCAGGTTGCACCTCAGTCCAGGAGCTCAGTGATGACCTGGTCCAGATCTGGGAGGAGATCCCCAGGTCATCATTTGTCATCTCATTAGGAGGATGCCCCGATGTTGTCCGGCATGCATACAAGCACATGGGGGCCATACAAATTACTGAGTACCATTTTGAGTTGCTGCAATGAAATTTTGACAAAATGGACTAGCCTGCCAAATCATTTTTTCACTTTGATTTTTGGGGTGTCTTTGAATCCCTCAGTAGGTTGATAATTTTCATTTCCATCAAACCATCATCGTTCCTAACACATTACCCAGTCCATATCAGTAAAGATTTGTGTTTTCCCATTGAGAGCTGATGTGTTTTCAAAGTGTTCCTTTAATTTTTTTTTTGAGCAGTGTAATTCTGTTATCATTCACTTTAGTTGTCTTCTGTGGTCTGTCGGGCCTTTTGCTGTTTCAGTGCATTTCTTCTTTTTAAGAATGAACCACGTGATTGATGTGGAAACCCCTAAAGTTTTTGCTGTCTCTTTAACAGGTTTATTTTGTTTTTTCAGCATAATGATGGCCTCCCTCACTTTCACTGACATCTCTTTGGGCCTCTTATTTAAAATTACAGTGGAAAGCTATAAAATACAAATTCAATAGTTTGAAACAGCTTCAGATATTATTTCAGCTTCATTTGTCATAAAATAATGAGGGAACAGGCCTCATCTGGCCATGAAACTGCTTGTCAGTCAATTGTCCAATTAATTTTGAGCCTCTACAAATCAGGGACCGTGTATAAAAATGTCTGTAATTCCTAAACAGTTCAATACTTTTGTCAAACCCATTGTTTCATTTAAAATCCACTGTGGTGGTGTACAGAGCAAGGCTACAAAAATTGTGTCTTTGTCCAACAAATTATGGACCTAACTGTAATACTGCAAGCTGTCTTGCTTTTTCTGAGGATTCTTACCATTTTTTGGTTCATGTTTTGGGGATTTTTCCCCCTCCCCCAAACTCATGGTCTAAGGATAGTGAGTGTTTTAAGTTGTAAAGCTCTTTGATACAAAATTGTGAAATTGACTTGCTTCATGTATCTCATTATGGTCAGAGATCCATCCATCTTCTTATCTGCTTATCCAACTTAGAATTGGATAAGCGGTTGGATTATTTGTATTAGTGATTATATTTTTCTAATTCCAGTGAGCTTTAGTTTCAGATTTTTTTTTTTTTTTTTTTTTTTTTTTTTTTAAAAAATTTTGTTTTTTTTTTTTTTTTTTTTTTTTTAAAAATTAACAAAATTAAAAAA
>VUQI01030080.1:8965-25443 GCA_015106735.1 Paratilapia polleni | reverse complement strand
ACATTTTTCTTCTTTTTTTTTTAAATTTTAAAATTTTTTTTTTTTTTTTTTTTTTTTGCATATGATTCATTAGAAATAGGGTGAAAAATTAAAAAAGAGGTTTTGGAAGCAAACACCATGACAAATGCCTAAAACACCTGTCCTTTAACATAAAGCATGTTGCCACAATCTGCGTATGATCTTTGACTCAGACCTTTTTTTTGACATACAATTCACCAAGGCTGTACAGTAATGCTTTCTGTAGCTAAGAAATAAAACTTATTTTTTATCTCAAGCTGACCTTGAAGTTTTCATCTCATCAAGTTTTGACTATTGTAATTCACTCTGCTTGGGTCAAAGGGCCATCTCCTGTCATCATCTCATCCAAAACTCAAATGCCAGACTTTTAACAAATTCAAAGAGACAAGACCACACCACTCCCATTCTTGCTTCACTGCACTGGCTACCTGTTGATAAAGAAGTGATTTTAGACTTTAGTTAATTATTCAGACCCTCCCAACTGTTCCCATAGCCTGCCTTACAAAATCAGTCATTTTCTGTTAGAGCCCCGCAGTTGTGGAACTCTTTACCTGAGGAACTGAGGCTAGCAAGCTCAGTGTCTACTTTTAAATCACTCCTCAAAGCTTACCTTTACATATGCTTTGAAAAGTGCTATACAAAGAATCTGTATTATTTTTCTTATTTAAAATCTGTTGAGCACATCTGTATTTACTGTGAGCTTTTCTGTCTTCTCGCTTAAATCAGCAATGGTGTCCATCTGCATATTAACTCCCAGCACAGTTTGCGTGCATAAATAGCCTCAAGTGTAAGCTTGCAAATTTGTTTTTGTTTGTTTGTGCTCACACTTGTGTGTTTTGCTTTACAGTGTGTGTGTGTGTGTGTGTGTGTGTGTGTGTGTGTGTGTGTGTGTGAGACAGGGGTTCACGAACTCCAGCACCCGATGTGGGGCCAATGACGAGTAGCTGCCATCTGGTCAGGCCTGAGGGAGTCCGCTGGCCACCCAGAGCTGCTCAGCCCTAACAGGTAGCCCGTGTGACATCTCCAACTCATCTCTAAACCACCAAACAGCAAATAATGAGGGGCAGACAGCTGGCCGATGGACCCTGCATGCCCCCCAACTCACAGCAGGAAAAATGTCAGAAGTGTGTACTGAGCTTTTCAGCAATATAAGCAGGTCAGTTGTCATAGTGAATCTGGACACATGGCTGCCTACTCAATGCATCATGCAACACCCCATCCTCATTTTTACAATGACACATTTTTAACCTTTATGGTAGGACTCAAACATCAAATAATAAAGCTTAAATCAAATGATCTATCACAGCTCTGAGAAAACGTGTGGTTACATTATTCAGCCTACAGATGGCAGTGTTTCAGTGGAAACTTATACATGCTGCTGGAGAATTTATCTCGGCCCCTGAATGAAAATGCAACACTGAGAATTCATTGTAAAATGTGTGAATGCTTATATTTCTCAGAGAATCATATACTGAGTGAACGGGCCTAACCAGCAAGTAAACCGCTGCAACACAATTCCCTTTCCCATGAAAGGATATGTGAATACATGATTCAAAATATACAGCCCATTTGTGCATATGGAAGGCAGTCATTTTACAAACGCATAAAGATCGCAATCATTTGACAAATAGGCCTATTTTGGACGCTGACTTTATCTCCATCCTGTGTGCTGTTGATAACAGACAGTCTAGGTCCAATTTGTATGGAATTGTAAGCGCATTTATGTTGACTCTTTATACCAAATGTTTTCACGACTTTTCAGAATTATCATCATTGTTAATGTTTATCTCCACTGATGAATACATCTGCAGAAACTTTTATCCGTCCACTGGAATAAAAGACATAAAACATTGTATTGCAACGCGCTCAAGTTGTGCCAAAGGATGACGCGACGGAGGTTGGGTCTAAAAGCGCACATTGTACGTGAGATGCAAGTGAACTGATGGGTGACTTCATGTAGCACCGGTATCCACACAGAGAGAGAGCGAGAGAGAGAGAGAGAGAGCGAGAAAGAGGTGGAGAGGGGGTTATGTGACAGCCTGTTACAGAAAATGATCAATCCCTGAACGAGGCGGGAGGGTCACTTGATATTGTCTCCTTCTCAGCGGCTGACAGGGAGATGCTCACTGCTGTCCAGATGACTTTACAAGCTGTGCTTCGCGTCATCGAGTAGAATAAATTAACCGGCAGTTTATCTCGCTGTATTTGGCATCCACACTCATTTAGCCTACTGACTGACTGACTGACTGAGACGCGGGACGTTTCTCCCAAAATCCAAGCGAAATAACCGGATCTGCGCTACTCATGAATGAGTCTCCTGCTATTTCAAGGTGAGTAGGCTATCCTTTACTGTTTGCAGCTGAACAGCAGCTTGTAGTGCAGCCCTGCATTGTGCAGAAGGGTAAAGTTGTTAGACTTCATGCACCTTGGACGCTGTGAAAAGACGCACAGTGAGTGGGAACTCTCAGTCGAGTTAGGATTTAAAATGCTTCATGAGTTAATGAACAAATAACGCGTCTACTGACCACCTGTAACAACCAGCAAATGTGGGCTGATGCTCTGAAAACAAAGCGACTGTAAATGCCTCAGCTTCAGTACCAATCAGATCCACAGACAAGAGGCAGAGCTGTACTGTATTAGATTTGGTGCAAATTATTTTCTTATCAGTGAACACATGCAACTCTACTTGCTAAAACCACCTACTTGTGCAGATTTTTCCAGAACTCTTTACGCATGTGGATTATTCTGGGCAGTTCACCAGATCACTGGACATCAGGAGAATACCAGAGTGAAGTATTTAGCCTGGAGATAGTCAGCTCTCCACTGCTGCCCTGCAGCCAGAGCTCGTGCTGCTTTGGCAGCCGGGGCATAGCAGAAGCCACTGGGATACTGATAAAGCTGGGCAAGAGCTGAGATGAAGCCTGAGTCAGAAAGAACTAAAGCATACACAGCTGTAGCAGTGCCAACCTCAACAATGCTGTTGACTGAGTGCATCTTTGTTTGAGCCCTCCTCTGTGTGGTAGTAGAGGGGGCGAAGAGGGGTTGTAGTTGGATTCACGGCTCTTTGACTCTCACCCCTCATGCAAACCAGACGAACCCTTCTTCTCTCTGTATGCTCTTTCTGGTTTGGCTTATCTGGCCAGCCAGTTGGACAAGCTTTTATTCTCCTGGCCCCTCCAGAGTGGGTAAAGCCTCTGGTTGAGAGAGAGAGATTGGCTTCTCTCTCAGCATGCTCTTGCCAGTCACGGGCTTCGGCATTTTATCAGTTGCCTGCTAATTTTAGAATTTAAATGAATCTCCACATTAATTCTCTCTCTCTCTCTGGCAACTGACAACAATAAATTAAACTAAGGGTTTGGTTTATGATGATTTCTACTATTCTGAGGTATAGTTGAGGATTACCCACTCTCAACTCCTCAGCTAAGCCATTTTAAAGCAAACAAAAAGACATACTTTGTGTCTTACATAATAAAGCGCTGTCTCTGAGATTTGTATTGTGACAATAACACTTTCCAAGTTACTGAGGATTATCCAGAGTATGATCAGTTTTTGTGGGAACTGTTTGTTAGGAAAACTGTAATGAACAAAGGTAGAAAATACATTGTAACTGGGAAAACAAGTTGCTTTTGAGGTTTTCAGTTGCCATGCCTTAATCTTTCCAAGGCAACCAACAAATTTTTATTTGTGAATGAAGTTTCAGAGGCAGATTTCTAAAAGTCTTGATATATGTTTAAAAAAATAATTAACACTCCTAGGTTTAAGAAATTAAATGTTTTTTTTTCTAATTTGGTTAATTTTAAAATGACATATTAATTTTTAAGAATTTACGAGTAGGCCAATGGGAAAAAGTTGATTTTACTGGCAATTGATCTCTACATATCAATTGTTGTAATTCCTCCACCCGTGTTTGTAGTGGTAGTTTTGTGCACTGAAGAAATACAGGTGAATTATTTTGGAGTCTTTTGACCCTGGAGGCAATGCTGGACCAGTGCAGGTGAAGTAATTTAGAGCATCTGTCTCTGTCATTTTCACCCACAAGCTAGGAGTTAAGTGTTATCTCAGACTTCTACAGAGATTAATGAGCTACTTTAAATTTGAGAAGACAGGGAAAAAAGAAATGGGAATGAGGAACGCTTTATTACTACACTGCAAAAAACAGCTTGTGATTTAAATGACCACCAATTCAATCCGTGACATTGATTTTGAAGTAATTTGAATATCAGGGAGTGCAATGTGAGTCAGGGGCAAAGGCGACGCACAGTCGCTCCAATAATACATCAGGCGAATTAGTGTATGTAACACAATTACACGGTGTGTGAGTGCACAGCAGCTCACTGCTACTACCCATAGCTGGAGACCCCCCCACCTCCGAGCCTCAAACCCTCCACCCAGTGCTACCCCCGTTGCCCATGGAGACACTGATTAAACACGACTGTTCAGATACTACAGCCTGCGGAAGAAGACGCCGAGCTTCCAGTGTGTGTGTTTTGTGTATTAGCGTTTGCATGTGTGCATGTGTACTGTATATACACATGCACATACGTATGTGTGAGCTGATGAATGTGCTTGTTATATGTGTGCCTATTTACTGGTGCGTCTTTGCATATGAGTGTATATTTGGAGAGAGGAAACAAAAAGAGAGCGGAGTGAGACAAGAGGGCTATGATAACGGGGAGGAGAGCAAACAGTGATATGAAACCGACACTGATGAGAGACGGAAAGAAAGGAAGGAAACACTGAGAGAACAAAATGCTGCAGATGAACAAGCACAGCTGATGTGCATTTGTCCTTACTGTTTTCCCTCTTTCTTCCACCTTTCAAGCCTTATGCTTCCACTTATTTCAGTGTGTGATCTAGGCCTGGAGGGAGGTGCATTTACAGTACATGTGGAGAAAAGGAACCTTACAGTGTTAGACAGGTGAGTAAAAAGTGGAAATAGGTAGGTAGCAGGAGTGAGAAGGACTAATAAAAGGAAAGAGAGAAAGAGAGGTGGTAACAAACAGTGGAGGAGAGACGTGAGAGGGAGGAGAGGTACAAGAGGAAAGTGTGCAGCTCACCTGCCAGATGGCAGCTTTGGCAGCGCTCAGCATGCAGTGATGGCGGTCTTGCAATATGGCGCATTGCCTCCAGATTGTCACACTGTTGTTGATACAAACAGTGCAATAACTTTGCTGATGTGTGTGTTTTGCATGATTTCTTTGGCACTTCTGTATTTAGACAGCATATGGCCATACAAAATAGATGACAAAGTTAAGTGATATCACGTTTTTTCACAGTTTTTTTTTCTGAAAAATATTTACACTATTCTTTAAATTTATAATATATTTCCTATATGATACGTGAAAGTCAGCTTATAGGCTCTGAAGCCAGAGAATTAGAAATTGTAAAATAAAAGAAACAATCACAGCATTTGCAATAAGTGGAGAATCTCAATATGCATTATAGGAAGTGCAAGAACCAGTGTTTTTGGAACTCGCAGATCACTGTGAATCACTTCTGCAGTGATTTTTACGTTCTCTTTTTTTTCAGTTTTCCCAACAGAATTTTATATATATATATATATATATATATATATGGAAATTGGTCTTTATGTGGTTGAGTTAAATCTATGTCACTTCACTTTAAAATATCTATTTTGTTTCATTTCAACAAACTAATACTACTGAAATAACTTCTAAAACATGACCTGAAGTGTGATGGTCTAATTATCTACCACCCATTTTGAAAGCCGAAAGAATAAAGAAGCGACCTTGACATTTCTGGTCTCTGACAACTGTTCTACTTGCCATTTTTTTTTAAGATACTTGATGATTTTTATAGCATTTTTGGATTTGGTTTTAAAAAATCTACGGATAATAACCAGAGACTATAAAGACTAGTAGAGATTTTTTGACTATGACTTCTTTAGAAACAGTCGTTTTAAAACCAGTTGTTTTAAACATTAATCCAGTCTGTAAACAAAGGCAAAACAAACCTTTTTTTATACCTCAAAATCTTTTCTAAACATTTCTAGACCCACAGTAAAATTCAAAGTTATTATGTGCTGACATAATAAAGTATTATTCATAAGAAGGGACACTTGGAGCATTTCATGATAGATTCAGAACTTGACTTGATTATGAGACAAGGTGAAAAAAGTTAGTACTGTCTCTTTGGGAAGGACAGGAGAGATGGGAGAAGAAACAACCCAATGACTGAAGGGTGTAATATGGAAAATAGATTGTAAATTGACCCCACCCTTCAAAAAAACAAACAAAACAAACTTGCAAGTGTTAGGATGCATAATATTTTAGGTATTCAGTATTAAAACAGCTGTACTCAAATAGATGCATGAGGGCCAACTTTGGGTTTAGTATCTTGCCCGAGGATCCTTCTCTATGTGCACTGAGGGAGCCGGGGATTAAACCACCAACCTTCCAACTGATAGACGACCCACTTTACCTCCTAAGCCACAGCCACCACTGTTCCTTGTCAGTTTCAAAATAAAGAAAAAGCTTAATGATGTAGAAAGAGGTTCAAGATTATATTTTTAAACAATCTGGCACTTCAAACTGGGGGCATGGTGGTGGCTAGCAGCACTCATAGCAAGAAAGCTCTGGGTTTGAACCTCCTGGTCGGATGGGGCCATTTCCCTGTGGGGTTTGCATGTACTCCCTGTGCTTGTGTGGATTTTCCCCTGGTGCTCCAGTTCCCTCCCAAAGACCAAGTCCAAAGACACATATGTTATGTGGCGGACTAGCAACATATTCAAGGTGCACCCCGCCTCCGTAACCCTAGCTGGATAAGCAGTTAAAAAAATGGACGGATGACACCTTAAACCAAATTGCTTTGAATTATGAAACACCATCACCACTATAGGAGGCTGTCAAATTGCTTCTTTCTCTGTGACCTGGGTAGACAGAGTATTTAGGGCCACCTTGTGAAAGCACTGCTTACATTGGTCTTACAAAAGAAATTTAAGTGACCAATGTCTAGAATAATGCCCCATGACCTTTAGTGGTTACATCTTCAAAACTGTACTCACCAGGTTATCTATAACATGTCATAGAAGTACAGACTATCTGGAGTACATCTGAGACTGCTGTTTAGTGATCAGCCCTTGGCAGCCACAAACCATGTGGGACTGGGCTTAATAGACTTGGAGTATTCAAAATTTAATTTGAGCAGCAAGTCCTATTAGGTAGGACAAGCTGAAACGAAGGGAACTGTTCTCCCAAGTATATATTATTCCTGCAGGAGTTTTTGTAAGACCATTAAAAAATGTGCTCCATTTGCTGTCAAGAGAATTTTTATTTGAGACAAATTCACCTGCATTTGCAGTCCTGGTACAACTCTGGGCCAGCTTTTTTCTGTTTCTGAACAATGAGGACATTTTTGCAAATTTTCTGAAAAATCAAGTGAGAGGTTTAGGAAACGGGATAGAATTTCTGACTCGGCTAGAATTAGAAACAGGCCTGGCTGGCTTGACCATAGAAACTGACTGAGATAATCTGGGCAGATGCTTGTATTTGTACAGCTTTGGGGTGAATGGCCACCAAAGGCCTTATTTGCACTGCGGATTAAACGTTAAATGGGTTTTGGAGCAGCAGATACTTAGAGGGAAAGTTGTCGAATAGTAGAACATACACCATCTCTCCACCTCTTTCCTGTTTCTCTCTCCCTGACTCGCCGTCTATTGTGGTCTCCGCTTGCTCACAGTGATTTGTCAGCAGTCGAGGTAGCAGCTGTTCCTTTTGCATTGTAATTTCTTTGATCGTAATTATTCGTGCCAGCTACCTCCAACCTTGGCATCCTCCACCCCACGAAGCCATATGGGCAAAGAGGGAGGAAGCCAAGGAAACATACAGCGTTCTTTGGAATAAGTTCTTTGATTTCTGTGTGCAGTGGTGTGGGAATTATGGACATATGTGCTTCACAGCTTCAAATGTAGTCTGCATCACTGTGTTTGATTATTTTTTCCCATTCATACACTCAGTGGGGTCTACTTTATGTCAAATATAAAGTATTTTCCTTGTCAGGTCTTCATGATTTATGCATGCAAAATCAATATAGCCCTGCACATCTGTAAGTGAATCAGTCTGAGGAAAATATAGTTGTGCTCTAAAAAGAGCGATGTCAATTTGGACAAACAAAGACACACATATAAAAATGGGAACTGATAATAAAGCCATGCTTCAGAATATTAGCCTGGTAATTAATATATTATCCTACAGTACAAATAACTAAACTAGTGAGCTGTTCTGTATTTGGTCCCTGGTCTTCATTTAACCACCTTCATTCTCTTAGCTCCGCTGTCAAAAGATCACTCCAAAACCTGGTTGAACACCTCTGTTTACTCATTGCTCTGAGGCAATGTAGGTTATGACCACACACGCTTGCTGTGTGGCTCCAAAAGAAAGACAGCTCACTCTGTCTTCCTATGCGATCGCTGAATTATAGAAGACCCTCTATTGCACTTGAACTGCATGGGTTTTCATCACAGCGCTGGAGGTCACTTTGTCTTTCCCCTGCATGCTCATCATATATGCAATACAAGAGCCTCAGCAGTTGAGATGAGCCAGCTTGAGGTCACCATTAACCAGGGAAGACCGACAATGAGATTTATGGAAGAGGAGACAGAGCTGAGAAGAGAGAAGGGTGGAGAAAGGCATGCATGGTTAAATCTGACTGTGGCAGTGCCCTTCATCTGGTCCCGGCTCTTAACAGCAATTTCAGATAAAGTACTGTATCTGCATGTATAATGCATATGCCCTGAGATAATGGAATGCATTGCAGAGGAGGCTGCTGACTGTGTTGCAGTGATGTGTTGGAATTGGTCCCCTATGTCACATTTGCCACTGCCCAGGTTCCTTGCAGCATCCTGCAGTTATTAGAAGCCGAGCGAGTTGCGATGACATAGTGCTGTTTTACTGTTCCCCACAGAGATCCTCCTCTACTCTACTATCAAGAATTGTGGCTGGCTAGAGAGTCCTAAAGCTTGTAATATCTGTGCTGGCCAATAAACTAAACAACAAGCGTGGAGAAAAGGAAATAATCGTTCAGGTTTTTTATTATATTAAAAAATGCTGGGCCACGCAGACATGCCAGGAGAGCTGCCAACAAAACTAAATGAATTCACAGCAATTTGTAGTGCTTTCCAGGGAACAATCACCTCCCAAAGTGTTAGTACCATTAATCTAAACACTGGTTGTAAGATTTCCCCCCTTCCAACTGGAGATATGTCTGGGGAAGGCGCTGCTCTTTGAATTTACATTGTTGAACATAATGATAAAAATTAACCACGGGCCAACTGTCATAAAATTTCACTGAGCGATATCAAAGTGAAGATATCCTGTGGGTATGTGCAGTGCGAGCATCCAAGCTACACATTATGTCCTCTGAGGCTTGAGTCTGTGTTTGGGTGAGGGGGATTTCGAAGGCGGAGCCTCTTGCCCTGGGCTTCCCCTCTACAACGCTGCCACTGATAAAACACGATGTGCTGATCACAAAACATTGCTTTTTCTAATAAACTCCACTGGTCCCTTGTGATTCAGTATGACATTCATTTAAAAGTCATTGTTAATAAAGACGGCATTTTCATGTCCTAATTCCCCGACTCATCACTGTAGGTACCAGCGACAGCCCCTGGCTCTGGCTCGCTGGCTCCCTCCTCCCTCCTGTGTCTGCCATGTTTGACCTACTTCTGTCTCCACAACATTGTAAACAGATCTACTAATTGCCTTCATTTATTCATTTGGAAGTCAAGTTCTGTTGCGACTGGCGTCCTCTCAGCCCATTCATGTGTGATGTGTACAACTAGCCCTTCCCCCATTGACTCGCCTGTGCGTATTTGATGAGAACCCCAGTCATAAGCATCCCATGTGAGTTTATATAGTGCAAGTGCAAGCGTTCAGAAGAACTACAGCCACAAATTGTCCAAATCCAAAGTGGTGTCCAATAAGAAACAATATAAACTTCTATCAGCAGCCTTATCTGCACAAACCTACAGACACTGTGCTTCTGCACATGCATGCTTGTAATCATGAAGACAGAAGCTGTTATGACTGTTGTAGTTCAGACAGTTTTCCGCCCCCGTGGTCTTATACTGTTATTGGCTTCATGCAGCCTTATAAATCTAGGCCACAAAAAAACAACAGCGACAAAAAGAGAGTGAGAGAAAAAAAGTTTTTATCACCTCTGATGCGAGTGACAATGACTCCTATTGTTGACTAAGTGTGAGGACAGAGATGTATCTTCTGACCTTTAGAAACATCATGGCACAGTCTGTCGACAGTGTTCTCACACAAAACTCACACAAATCTATAATCCAAAACATGAACAAGATACACTTGAACACATGCTGCTGGTGCTAAATCTGTCCTTCTTTAAAGTGAAAAAAATCCTCTTGTACTGTCTTGTTTGAGGTGTTTGAAAAGGTAACATCTCCAAAATATGAACGCTTCACAGAAACAGGTAACTAGGTGTCTTCGTGGATAAGAAAGTTAAATTTAGGACTTCAAAATAAGTTTTTGGTTAAGTTTGAAAAAATAAAATTATGTAAATAATGTTTATTAATGTGACCCGAAACCCAAAACACCATTGTCCTAAACAGTTTGCTTTGAAACATTTATAGGCACCACCTCTACACACCAAGAGCAGTTGTTATGTTCAAGCCATTTGTTGTTAAACTTGTCATTTCTATAGACTAACAAGCAGGCTTCATCTTCATTATTATCTGCGAGGTTTCCACCAGTGTACTGCTTGCCTGCCAAACCACCTGTCCTAAAGTGTCAGGGAACTTTGTATTTTCAAAATGTTTTTTAAGTTAGATATTTTGTCTTGTCATCCTACTGTTACTGTCACCCGTCTTCATACACATACTACACATAAAGTGGGCAGTTGAGTTATAAAGCACAGTCTTAACAATTCAGTGTCATTGGCTGATCTAAATTTTTAGAGGGGGGCAAACAATTTACAAGGATGTGGCAACTGAATAAAAATCAATTTAATTCTTTTTAAGCTATTTTATTAAGAAATGTGTATTTCAGATATTTTAAGACCTTTTAAGACACCCTGGATACATTTTAACTTAATGTCAATTGTTTTTGTGTTTGTCAGTTGTGTTTTAACACAGAATTGCAAACCAATTTAGTCTCTGCCTTACAATCTTTGCTGCGACACAAAATATGCAAATCTTTAAAAACTCAAGTAATGAGGTTTCCAAACACTATCAGTGATGGCATAAACATTTGCATGAACTTATTTGCATGTACTACAGTACACATGTACAAAATGCTGACAAAACACATCTTCATGCTGTCAAACTTGAGCAGGTAGTTGAACATGATGCACATGCACATACTAACAAGGAAGTATCCCCTCTGAATATTGTTTCATCGCAGATGGGCGAAACAGGAGATAAAAGCAGTAACCATCCCTTCTGTCCCATGAATCATGCTTAACAGGGTGCTACAGAAGCTATGACAGCATTTCACCTCAATTAAAGCTGAACCAAAAGGATGGATTTGGTTCCACTGATCTTGATCCAGGTCAAAGGGTCGTGTTTGTGGAGCACAAGAGACTGGCTTCTCCCTCCTCTGTGTTGTGATTGGTGCCCGCTGAGAGCTCACGTCCCCAGAGGCCTCAGCAAACCATGTTCCTGTGTGTGAGTGTGAATGAGTCACGTCTGGGCTGGAGCGTGTCTGAGTGGCGAGGCGGAGAATTCAGCAGGGAGGACTGTGCAGGGCGAAGAGCTGTCTCTATAATCCAGGGTAAACACTGAGCAGCATGACTGCACGCCTTAGACGTGACCAAAGCCGGCAGAACAGAAATGGATGAAACGATGAGGCTGCTGCTTGCCTGCATGCCTGCCCAGCTCCGTTTGCCACCAGCACTTCTTTAATTTCTCTTCTTGTTTTTCTCCCCTGTTTTGTTACTCCTTTGAGGATTTCACTGGAGACTCTCAGCACTGAATTAACCTGTGGGTGGCACTGCTGGTGTCTGTTGTTTAAGGTCAAGCCAAACTCAAACCTGCCTCTGTAAATATCATTTGGTCTGCTATTTGCTGTTAGACCTCAGGAGCGATGTCTTATTTATTATTTCCAGTTGAGAAAAGGGCAGCGCTTGAGTTTCTGATAAGATTACAATGCATATTACACCCAAGGTCTTAAACTGGAAGTTTGTAGAGTGAGTTCAGCTAGCGAAATCCAAAGCGGGATTGGACAGGACTAAGTAGAGACAACCCAAGCTGAAACACAAAATCCCCTTTCTGCTTCTTTTTGTGGCAGCTCAAGAATTCAGTCACATTTTTCTAACCCAGCCACATTCACACAGCTCTTAAGTGCATTACTTGACATTCCATTATTTAAAAAAAAACTGCAAAAAGCAGAAGAAAGATGTACAAAAAAGGGCTGCACTCCAAAAAGTAAAGGTTTACAATTACCACTAGTTCATGCTCTTTACTGAAAAACAGCACATG
Source organism: Paratilapia polleni (assembly GCA_015106735.1). Lineage (NCBI taxonomy): Eukaryota > Metazoa > Chordata > Actinopteri > Cichliformes > Cichlidae > Paratilapia > Paratilapia polleni. Next base: position 12,968 of record VUQI01030080.1, on the reverse strand, counting down.
AATCTTGTTTATATTTTATTTTACCCAGATGCTTCATCCCCCGGCACTTCAATCATGCCTGAATACTGATTTCATCAGGTTTTCAGGATAAATGAAAACAGAAACTGGTTCAGGGGCTCATCAGCTTGCAAAACAGATGATCTGAGGGATTTTCAGAAAGAATTTGCTGGACAACATTTTGCCTAAAATAAAGATGTAAATATTAGAGCCAACATGTCCTGCCAAATCTAGGCTTTCTGAGAACTAATAAAAGCAATGATTTTTTTTTTTTGTGCCCAGTAAGAAAAAAAGGGAAGATGCTTCTGTTTTCTAAAGCAAAGGCAGCAAGGATAACAGTGTGACTGACTGATTCATTTATGTCTGTGTAAATGTCATCTGTTTTAAACAAAATAAAAGCAAACACTAAACTTCAGATTTAAGAGCAGCAATACAGTGTGTGACAGATATTACTCTTCGGTGGCCAATTACTGGTCGAGTTGCTCATACTGAGCCTGCCAAATTGAGCAGAGTAGGTCGAGACACTCAAGTGACTTCTCCCCCTGTGTGAGCGCGGTGGGGACAGATGGGCAGGAGATGCTGGAGTGGAGCTGGAGTTGGCCCAGCCAGCTCAGTATCAGTCCATCCGCTCTATCCCTGGCTCTAGCTCAACTCAGCCGGACGTCCTGTTAGTCAGCCAATGGAGAGCACCCATCGCATCATGACCCCCGCATTAGGATCTGACATGGCTGTCTTCATTTAACCTTTACTTATACTAGGAAGTCTCACTGAGAAAACACCCTGCTTACATTAGTTCCAGCCAAAAAAAGACAGTTTGTTTTTGAGCGAAGGTCTTCTAGCATTTGGCAGGATATATTTAGAGGAAATTCGAAGGCATTTCAAGAGGGGGGATTTTTTTAAAAAAAGGATTGTTTGAAGAGTGTGAAGGTGCTTTTGGCATGGTAAAGGAGACAACAAAGGACAGACAGAAACAACATTTGAGTGTATGATTGTAGAAGCTTCAGGCAGCACACAGGCAGGATTTAGGATGATGTAGATGTTTTTATTTATGATGTATCCTCCTATGTAGGCAGTTTTATTACTCCATTAATGGACGTCGATGAAGTAATGGCATATGTGAAGCTACTCTATCTACAATGCTTGTATTGCCTTCACAAAACATCTTTATATAGAGATAAAACCCTGTTTTTATTACAAATAAGCTTATTTTGTCTCAACTTGTGGGAAGACAAAAAGATACATTGTATAAAAGTTACGACAGTGAAAAAAAAAACAGTAAAACAGTACATCCATCAAACATCCATGTGCCTAACTCATTCATCTTTTAGTCCATCATGTGTTTGACGGACATTGTTTGTCCCCTGGAAATATTTACATAAAATATGCTAATGAAATTAAAAAAAGGAAGTGTGAGAGTTGATGCTGCCAGGCTCTGAATCTCTAATGACTCCCTGCCATCCCTGGAAAAAGCCTGATTAATTTAGGAATGTCGGCTGCATTGGAGAGTGATTAATTCCTCCTGGATTCAACCATTTAAACGAACAAGGCGGAGGGGAGAAAGGAAAACAGGGAGCCCAAAATATGGATGCATAATTAATACATTTGGATCATTTAATTAGCCACCCAAACAGAGGGAACGCACAGCTACATTGTGTCAGTGCTTTGTTCAAGTAATAGGCCACAGTTAGTTCTCTCTTACAGAGAGGCGAATATAATGAGCCCCCCTGTTGATATGGGGAATATTGGACCATCTCTCAGGCTAGTAAATATGGGGAGACAGTTTGAACAAATGATTACTTGTTTCTTTGATGTCTCATGTGTCTGACTAAGCAGAGATAGAGGAGAAAACAAGCACATATATTTCTAGGTTTTCAGTGTCTAACGATATCCTAAAAAGCAATCTTTCACACTTGAGAGAATCAAGGATTTTTGAGATCTAAAGCAAATGTGTCTTTTCTTTTTCAGAATGATGTGAAGATCACTTGAGAAGAAAAAGACCTCACTTCAGCTGATCTTTTTCAGGACAATCCAGCTACTTGTTGACACACAATCCAGTTTGTCTGAGCTCAATATTTTTTGGAGCCACGTGGGGATGGGAACGTGCTTGTATAAAGGATGGACTTACTGCGGCCTTACTAAAGGTCACGGTCCTCTAAAGGTCATGTCATGGCCCCTGGTGCTGTGGCTATTGACTCTAATTTCTGTGAATCAAAAGACGACTCTTGGACAGACTATGAACACCTTCCAATCAGAGAGGAAGGAGTGGTCGCTGAACCACTTGACTGTGCATCAGTCTACTGGGACTTTGTACATTGGAGCCGTCAATCGAATCTACAAGTTGTCTTCTAATCTCACCCTCCTGGTGTCTCATGATACAGGGCCAGAGTATGACAACAAAGCATGCTATCCTCCACTGATTGTCCAGCCCTGTTCTGAGCCTTTGGCCTCTACTGACAATGTTAACAAACTGTTGCTTATCGACTATTCTCACAACCGGCTGCTGGCCTGTGGCAGCCTCTACCAGGGTGTCTGTAAGCTGATGAGGCTGGATGATTTGTTCATCCTTGTGGAGCCCACGCATAAGAAGGAGCACTACCTGTCCAGTGACAACCAGACAGGGACGATGTATGGCGTTGTTGTGCCCTCTCAGGGTCAGGATGCCACTTTATACATCGGCACTGCTGTAGGCGGAAAACAGGACTACTTTCCAACTATCTCCAGCCGGAAGCTGCCTCGTGACCCAGAATCCTCTGCCATGCTGGACTATGAGCTTCATACTGATTTTGTTTCTTCTCTCATTAAAATCCCCTCAGACACACTGGCTCTTGTCCCACACTTTGACATCTACTACATCTATGGCTTTGCTAGCAGCAGCTTTGTCTACTTCATGACTGTCCAGCCGGAGACTCCAGAGAATGGGATGCCTGCAGGTGGCTCCCCTGGTGACCTGTTTTACACATCTCGCATCATCCGCCTGTGCAAAGGTGACAAAAAGTTCCACTCATATGTGTCACTTCCTGTGGGGTGCATACACAGAGGTGAGGAGTACCGTCTGCTGCAGGCAGCTTACCTGTCCAAGGCCGGCAGGGTTCTGGCTAAGTCCCTCAACATTAGTGCTCAGGAGGACGTGCTCTTTGCTGTGTTCTCCAAAGGACAGAAGCAGTACCATGACTCTCCAGATCACTCTGCTCTCTGCATCTTCACCATCCAGGACATCAACACCCGTATTAAGGAGCGGTTGCAGTCCTGCTACCAGGGAGAGGGAAACCTTGAGCTCCACTGGCTACTGGGAAAAGATGTGCAATGCACCAAGGCGGTAGGTGGATTTTAGGTAGAGATGTTCAGGTGAACCTCACATATTTAGACAAACTATCACGCAGTAGTGAATAGCAATAATACAGATGTACTGAAAGTTGGCCTTTTGATTATTCTACAAGTGTGACTGCAGCCTAAACAGCTGATAGGTAGGCAGCCTTTGCTGTGCTGAAGACACTATTCAGGTTTCAAGATCCCATGAGAGCAGAAGAGCTGGAGGAGATTAATTCCACAATGCTAATCAGAGGAATTTTGTATTGAGCTCTGATTTCATTCAGGGGTTTAGGCACTGACTCCCGCCTCCTTCTCCTCCCCTTTCTCTCCCTCTCTCTCCCCATCTCTTTCCTTCTGCTCTTGTCACTGTCAGCATTTTTTGAAACCTCCGAGACCTGTTCTTGATCTTGAGAAAAAAGGGCTTTCTTGTGAATGTCCAAGTCTGTGCCTTTATAAAAGCTATAATTCTGTATAATGAGAGGCTTTCATGGAAACAAGTTGAAAGTGGAGCATGAAAACAATGATATTCATCGCATGCAGTAAATCGCTCTAGTGGTTCCTAACATGTACTTTGGTTAAACCATGTCATCAAACAAATGAAATGTAATGTTATTCATAAAACCAACTGGAGAAAACTGGAGGAAGAAAAACATAAATACAAAAAAAAAAAAAAAAAATATTTTTATTAATAAAAAAA
>VUQI01030076.1:20013-31817 GCA_015106735.1 Paratilapia polleni | reverse complement strand
AAGATGATCCCACACTGCTTCAATAATGCTGATGTCCGGGCTCTGGGGAGGCCAATCCATGACTGATAATGTTCCATTGTGTGTTTTTCTATCCAGGTATGTTTCTACAACATTGCAGTGTGTTTGGGATCATAGTCATGCTGAAAAATGAAGCTGTTGCCAATCAGACACTTTCTAGATGGTACTGCATGGTGGATCAAAATCTGACGGTACTTTTCTGCATTCGTAATTCCATAAATTTTAACAAGATCTCCAACACCACTGACTGAAATGCAGCCCAAACCATGACAGAGCCTCCACTGTGTTTTACAGATGGCTGTAGACACTCACTGTTGTACCTCTCTCCTGACCTCCTCCGTGCATACTGACGATGATTTGAAGGGTGAGATGCATTTTTTATTTTTGGCCTGCTACATCTTTTGTCCTCCACTTGTCCAGTTCCTCAATATTTTTAAGGACACCCTACACACTATGCTGAAATATGCCAGGTTTTTGGCTAATAGCTCTTTGTGAATCACCTTGTTGGTGCAAAAATGCTTTTTTATGCCTCTCAAACTGTGTTATCTTTTTCATAGATTTCATAGATTAAACTAATGAAATGGGAATGAGGGAGGCTACTAGTAAAAAAGTGCCTAAAGATACAATTTAAAGTTGGTTCTTTTCTAAGCTGTCTGTTATGTGTAGACACAACACTGGTTCATCCTTTGAGTTAGAGTTAGGTGCCTTTTTATGCTTCAATGAGTCAAAGGTCAGTGTTAAGCGGCTTAACAAACAAACAAACTGAAAACCATTCGTCTGAAAATAGTCAGATACAAGGACTGGACTGGAAATTCGGGGCAAAAAATTACGGCCAAATGCTCAGGAGGTAGAGCAGGTCGTCTGCTAATCGGAAGGTCAGTGGTTCGATCCCTGGCTCACATTAGCTAAGCTAACTTAGTGTTAGCTAAGTTATACAGCAGGTGCTGGGTGAATGTGGCATGTAATATAAAGCGCTTTGAGTACTCAAACTGAGTAGAAAAGCGCTATATAAGTACCAGCCATTTACCAAAATGAGTGAAAAAGCAGCCAATGTCCAAAGAAAAACTTTGAAAGACCTTCAGAAAGCCTGGAAAACTATTGCTCATTGCTTGATTAATTGTTAATACAAAGTCTATTAATCATTGGGCTTTACAGAGGAGCTGGTCACACACTGAAAGTTACCTTCAAAGTCAAATAAAAACACAGAAGCAAGTTGTCCAGATCTGACCTGTGCTGTGCATGTGGTCTCTGGCCAGCTCGAACAGCCTCATGTGCTGATTGGTGATTGGATTAAATGAGCCACAGGCTAACAAGACTAGCGGGATATGGCGGGTGGCCATGTCGGTTTAACCTCACACACCGTAGTCAAAGAACCTTGGTGGAAAGTTAAAAGAAGTATTAGTGAGAGTCACACAAGGTGACGAGACTTAAGGAAGACAGCAAAGAGAGAGTGTCCTGTAGAAATTTCAACATGTAATATGCAAAGAGATTAACACACTGTACAGTATGAATACAGTGTAACCCCAGAGGAAAAAAAAACAAAACAAACCCATTCAGGTTCCCATCCTCTACTTATTTGTCATCAGGACACCAAATGCACTTAGAAACACTGACAAGAATAAAGGCGGCAGTATTTTTCACCAGCTGGGCACTGGAAGAAGAGACCAGCTACAGTGGAGTTGTTTTACTGTCCATGTTTGTGTGTGTAAAGAGCCCAAAGGGAAATTAACACCAGCCACTGCTCAGCCATTTCAACCACTCACTCTGCTAGGAATCCAGCCAACATCTCATTTCACTTTAAATTAACCAGTTTCTTAACTCAGCTCAAAGTTACATGAGCACTTAACTTTATCCAAACTTTTATTTCCACTACATTTTGAATTCAATATGACATCATCCAATAATTCTTGTATGCATCCGCCAACCCATCAAGTTGTAGCTAACATCCATGTCTATTGAGACTCATAATATATGCAGTAAAGACTTTAAAGGAATTTAATGTGGGCACCAAAGACTAGTGACACCAATTCAGTATCTAACCAAAGGTGAAATATGGTATCAATCTCACCTTCGTCCCTGAGTTATGCCATTGAATATTGGTCAGAAAAATGTTTTTACACAGCATTATGAGGTCATAATGAAGTAGTGAAGTTGATCTTTTCTTTTTGGACATTAAATGTTATCACAATTTTAATCCTCTTTAACATCTGTGTGAAATATTTCCTAATTAGCAAATGAATTCTTAAGTCACGGCCAAACGTGTTTGTGAGGTCATACTTAACTCAACCTTCGACCTTTGACGATAAAAAAAATGCAATCAGTACATCCTTGATTCAGTTTAAACGTTTGAGCCAAATCTGAAGCACTTACATGAGTGGGACGAACATACAACTCAAGAACAAAATGTATTTAGCCACAGTTGTTGGCAGCACAGAGGCAAAAATAATTTTTCTAGCTTTTGGGCTTGCCTCATACCACAGCAGTATGCACTACTGTACTGTACTATCACACACACACAACAATCCACTTTCTTTCACTTATCCAATTTAGGGTCACATGGAGGAGCCCATCCCACTCGTCATGGGGCGAGAGGCTGGGTACACTCTGGACAGATTGCCAGTCTGTCACAGGGCTAACACAGACAACCATTCATGCTCAATTTAGAATTAAGCTAGAACCATGCATGTCTTCGGACTGTGGGACAGTACACATCTCCTAGTAAGGCACAATCTTTCCTTTTATGTAGGTTTGCAATGACTTACATACGTCTTTAAGGCTGAAGTAGATGTGCACAGATAACAGTTACAGGCTATGTGCGTTCATACACTGTAATATCAATAAAGTAAATTCCAACACCGGCAACATTTCAGGAAACTGACAGTCCAGCTTGACATTGAGCAGGCAGCTAATAGTAATTAGCTTAGCGGACTAATAAACCAGGTGCAACACGACACTCGGGACGGAAGTATAATTAAAACTGAATAGTCGCACATTCAAATAGCCATAATACAAAACACACTGTTTAAACGCAGGAGCCATAACTCGTTTGATTACCTTATTTTCACATTGTTGATGTTTGGCCAGTGTGTCACTCTGATATCACTCCCCCCGCCTCGGAGGGGTGGTTGCTTAAAGGTTCCGCAGATAAAACCTGGCTCATGTGCGACCCCTGGTGGATAGAGATTAAAGTGACAGAGCTCTCCATGGTACTGAAGTACGAGTTGTTGGCAAGTCTTTGTAATTAAATACAGTAGCGGTGCCTCACAAAGTTCCATTTAGCTGCTTCATTTAAGAGCAGTAGGCTATTACATTTCTTGCACTGAATTTTGCTCAGTGCTGCTGCCGCTGTGGGCTACGACAGTATCTTCCCAGAACACAGTACAATTATAAGCTGACCTTTACAGCAGTGCCGCATCAAACACCTATGAGCTCCTGGTAACCTTTCATTCTATTGCTGTAAACTACTTGTCAGATGAAAAGGGAGAGCGTTGTACAACACTAACTGACTGTCTGTAGAGCAACCTGCAACTGATTACAAAAATTACTGCAAAATCCCTTTTCCAGCAACTGTGCTTTGTAGCAGAGGGACGAGAATAACTTTAGACGAAGCTTTCAAAAAAGTGACATGGCATTTAACAAGCCATTGTTATATATCACTATAAAAATAGAGCAAACCCTTTCCAGTGAGGACAACTACACCAGTTTCATATAGTGAGTAGTATATGTCAGCTCAAACCAACAAAGGAGGGGGGGGGGTTCAGACATTTTCATGTTTGCACAAATGGATTGAAGTCGTCACTGATCTTATATTAATTCGTCTTTGAAGTCAAATTATTGACAAAGTTGAAGTGATCACACTGATGATCTGGTACTTGAATGACTCGATTTTTTTCTTTCAATTAGATTAATAATTTAGCAGTAATAAACTGTTGAATAATATATTGATCATAAACTGTTTGGGCTTGCAGACAAAGAGCTTAGATTCTGGACAAAGTAATAAGACAAAAAAAGAGGACCAAACTAATCCAGCCTACTTTGTGTGAAACATTGATAATAGCAATATACTTCAGCGATGCCACAGTGAATTTCTCCTGTTCCCTGTCCCGAATAATTGCTGACCTGATGGCTTGACCGCAATTAGAACGACAGTCTGCTCACCATCTTCCCCCTTGTCACCGCTCTGCTGTGACTTAGCTCCCATTAGCCATGGAAACAGCCAGTTGAGAGTATGTATGTGTAAGTAATTGTATGTGCATGTCAATGTGGTCCTCCTTGCATTTGTATGTGTGTGTTTTCTATCTTTGTTATCCTCTTAACTCTCTTGAGGTCTGCCCTTTTCTCTCTCTCTCTGTAATCCCCAGAACACACACCCACATCCAACAGAAGAAGCGGAAGCAGGTAGGGCGAATAATTGAAGAACATGTGGCCGTTGCAGAAAACCAGTGATTCTGCCACAGGGTGGAAACTGAAAGACTCAAATCTGTGAGGGGGAGTATAGCTGCGCTGTTCAGAGGTTCTTGTTAGGAGGATACAGCTGGAAAAACATCACACTGTGGCAGCTGCTTCATTTGATTACAGCTCTAAGAAAATGCAAAAGCCCACAGATCACATTAGTTCTTGATTAACGTGCATTTCCTAGATGTAGCATAACTAAGATAACTAAGATGATTAAGGGAGGGTAACCGCTAATAACCATACTCAAAGATGCTCGTGGTCGCTCACTAATCTAAATACTTAAATGGTCAGCAGCAAGGTGTGGCAAATGACATATCAGTCGGTCTGTGATCAAACATGACGTTACATTCATATTATGTGTTATGCAGTCACTGGCAACTTGCTCCAGGGGTTTCATTATCCATCCTTTCACCGTCTTAACACCAAACTACTAACACATTCACACTCTTCTCAGGCAGATCCTCCCTGCATCCCTCCCTTCACATCTCCTGCTCCTTCTCTCTGAAAAACGACTTTGTCAAGTTTGGCAAATAAAAGCCAGACTAAACCCGAAATTAATGATTTTTTTCAACATAAAAGTGTGCAATGTGTCAGTCTTTCAATAAAAGCCTATTAAAGCCAGTGTAAATAAGGACATATTATTGGGAAAAAAATTCTGCTCCATACAAATACAGTCTTGTTGTGGTATTTCACATTATTCAACATTTACAAATTTTTTTTTTTATTATTTTGAAAGACAACCCCCGGAAGTCTTGGTTTGTTGACGTTGTTTAAACGTCAGTCTCTCTCTCTCTCTCTTTGCCTGCATTACCAGTGACTGTCTCTCGACCTGCCGACTATCCCTCGCGCGGCCGGCCAGTGGAGAACATCCACGCGCTTTGGAGGTGAGCCAGGATTTTAGAAGAGAACAGGACGGAGAGACATCACCCTCACGGCTCGACAAACATGCAGACACTCGGGGTCCCATTTTTGCTGTTTTGGCTTATCTGGGGCCACTCCTGCGCTCTCGGCGGAAAAGGTAGGAACATGAAAAAAAAAAAAAAAAGAGAAAGCGTGAAAAAACAACTTGGCTTCGAAATTTTTTTTGGTCTTTTTTTTGCGTTTGAGTTGCACAAGTTGGCAAGGAGAACGTCAACCTTCCGTCCAAGAACTTCGTAGTCAGGTTTCGCTGTCTCGAAGTTTGCTGAATTTCTAGTTGCTGAATATATATATTTCCCCTATTAATTTTTGACCAGTGGTTAGTTGAGGTTCACTGTCATGGCTTTCAGTTAATGGGGCAGGTGTTCTGTTAATTGGAAGTTACCAGTGTTGTAACGTTAGGGTGTGGAAAAAAGAAAAATCAGGGCTTCAATTAAGATAATTTTCATTTTTGATTAATGGATTAGACTAACCTTTTCCTTTTGTTCCTTCCAATACATTATCCTAAAGCGCAGGGTAACTCTTCAAATGTCTGCTTTTGTCCAAAAAACTGTACAGTATATTAAAAATAAATTAAAATTATGTAAAAAAAAACAAAAAAAAAAAAACAGTTTGAAAATTAATTTAAAAAAATGTTGATTATTGTGTTCTTTCAGCCAATAGCTATTCAACCAATTAATTAATTGGGTTAACTGGGAAAGTTGTTCTTCACATAACCTTACTTGGCCTGGTTGCCTTTGAAATGATTAACAGAATAAACATGACGTTCATGGCAGTTATGTTGTTGGTCATGATTGGCTGGTTGGTCAGTGATCTGAAGATGATTTCTGTCTACGGTTATCGATTAGCGCTCAGGGAGGGCAGCCATGGTTGGGATGCTGTATTCCATCACGTCCTCGCCCTGTGATATCGCATCTTTCTCCCTGTTTCTCTCTCTCTCTCTTACACTCACACACACACACACACACACACACACACAGCCCTGACTGTTGTTGCCTATGAAGGGCAGCATTGGTTTACAGTGGTATTAATTGGGTCTCTGGAGTGAGAGCGCTGGGCTGACTGGCTGTCTGCGCTCAACCAAACATTATCATTATTTTTCTTGTTTATAAAAGACCTCCATATGGCCTGGAGCCAGAGGGAAAGCTAACTAGGTTTAGATTAAGTTTAGAGAAGCGGCTGTTTTCTGTAGAGACTTCAAAGACTCATTAAGTTTTCAAAGGTAAATATATGATGTGTGAACTTGGCTTTGATTGCTACATATATAGTACATCCAGAGTCAACAGTGCCTGTGCCTTGTAGGCTTGTGTGGTATCTCTCTTCTTTTTTTTTTCTTCATCCTTTAATACCTTCCCAACATTTCACAGGGGTATGTGAGGGCCTTTGTGAGGGAAAAAAGAAAAAGGTTTGAAAGGAGAAGTTGTTGTCACACAACCTTAAACCTTTGACACTTGAAGTTTCAGTGGTTCCTATCACTTTATTGCAGAATTTTTCTAAGAAACCTTCAATGCCAGATGCATAAAATGAGAGCAGAAAATGGAATAGACACTCGTATGAGAAAGAATATATGATCTTCAGTTAAATTTGTCTTTGGGAACATCCACACTGCAGTTTCATATTAACCCATGTAGCTTTTGCCACACTATGTGGATAAAAGTATTGGGCCACACCTCTTAATCTTTGAATCCAAGTGTTTTCAGTCCCTTTGCCACAGGTGGATAAAATCAAGCACCCAGCCGTGCAGTCTGCCTTTACAAACATCTATGAAAGAATGGGTCGTTCTAAAGAGCTCACTGAATCAGAGTGTTGTACTGTAATAGGATACCAGCACTGCAACAAGTCAGTTTGTGAAATTTCTTCCCTCCTAGATATTCCACAATCAACTGTAAGTGGTATTATTGCAAAGTGGAAGTGTTTAGGAATTACAGCAACTCGGCCACAAAGTGCCAGACCACATAAAGTTACAGAGTAGGGTTGCTGAGTGCTGAGGTGCGTAGAAGTGGCCAACACTCTGCTGACTCAGTAACTGCAGAGCTCCAAACCTCCTCTGGCATTAACATCAGCACAGAAACTGTGCGCCAGGAGCTTCATGGCGTGGGTTTCCATGGCCGAGCAGCTCTTGTAGGTGTAATGTGTAGGTGACCCAGTGCTTTTGTCCATATAGTGTATGTTTATGCCTAGTGTCCATACTACTCCAGTGTTTTAGAACTTTTTAAAATGCTGAAGACACAGGTCTGAAAACTCTAGGATTTGGTTTTAGTCTGGATTTGCAGAAACTGAGAATTTTGGAAAGTTGAGGCAAACATCTACATTTGCTTCCTGACTGGGTCTTATCAGTCATCAACCTTTTGTTCTTTTTGTCTGGGTACTCCTTTCCCCACAGCCATGGCTTTTTCCTGGCAATAGATAATCCTCTCAGTATAGCTTTACTATATTACTGTATTTTGTTTGCAATGACTGAAAATCTGTGCTCTCCATTGCCATGATTCCCTCATACTTTCATCTGACTTTGGTCCTGGCAAAGAAACTGTGATGTACATGAAAGAAATATACATTTATACAAAAAAAGCTATTGAAGTATACAACCAGAAAGTAATAGATCATACTTTGGCTAGCTAATACAAATATAGCGCACCTAAGGTTTATTGTGCACTGCTCTATACCACTCTTTGGCTGGCTCCCCTGTATCATTAGACCTTCTACCAAAGTATTCCCATTTTTCTATTTTAAGAGGCCTACATTCCCACCAGGGCTTGCCATTTTTCTTGGCTCTGCTCATTCCCTGCTCCAGTTGCTGTTATCATAACTGACTTATGGTGGCACATGTTTTGTATTACAATAGAAATGGTAATAGAGCATCTCTCTAGTGTAATAGCAAAAGGAATGTATGTTTTTGGTGATATTGATAATCTTCCCTGTGGGATTTTTAAATATTTAAATGGTAACACTATAAAACTGCCCAAACCTAATGCAGTGCACAGTTGCTGAAGGCCAAGTATCGACTACTAAACATTTAATGCAAAAGCTGAACTGCCTTTGAAAGTGGTCTTTAAATATAAATGTGATGTCCTAACATTTGATAAGACATAGTATTATTAAGTATTGTTATTTTGAAGAAGAATAGATCAAGGCCTCTGAGTGCTGGTTGGATGTTTGCTTGTTGTTTAAAGCAGGCAAAGAGTGATTTTCTTTTTTTTGTGTGCGCGTGTGTGCAGCTTTTGTATTTACAAGCTTTAGAAGCTCAGTGGAACACATTATATACATGAAACAAAGGATTTCTGCTGAATACCTTTACATAAGAAGTTGGGAAATAGACCAGAGCAGATGAACGCCAAAGAATGCAGGCTGAGAGGATCTGAAGGGTGCTGTGAGAGAAAGAGAGAGAGAGGAAGACGGAAAGAAATTGAAAACAAGACCAGATTTATGGGTGTCTTTTCAACAGAGCCATCCAGCTGCATTATCCCCGCCGGAACATAAATTGTGAAAGTGATGTGGAACGCAGAAGCATAACTCAGGTTTTCCTCTTCTGTGCAACGACTGGTGAAACAATGTCTAGCGGGAAGAGCTCTGCCCATCCTGTCGCTCTTTTCCTCCTTACTGTCATTCATGCCCTTTCTATTTCCTTTCATTCCCTCTGCTTCTTCCCAGTTGTTTTTTTTTCTGCCAGTCTCTCTCTTTCTTCCTTTGACTCTGCATCACTCTTCACTGTTCTGCTCCGTTGAGCTGATGCGATTCAGAGGGCAAATGTCAGAGAGAGAGAGAAGTGTTTCGTCATTCTCCTTCTCGCTTCTTTTCTCCATGCTTGAACAGCCTTCGTTCTGATTTCCAGAGCTACCGCTGCTCTCTCTCTCACTCACTGTCTCTCTTTCACAGCCAAGATTCAATTCCAAAAGGTTTATGAGCTTAAGTGAGATGTATAAATGGAGAGGCAGTCTTCTTTCTGTCTTACTTTGCCTTTTTTCATTTGTGTGTGTGTCGCATTCTCACTCTATCTATTACCGGCCACTTCCTCAGTCCCATTCATATTTGCTCTCTTTCCTGTAGCTTGTACAGATATTACTTCTGTTCTTTCTTTTCCCCTCACCTTTTCACCCCTTAACCTTGTTTTCTAAACTAGAACATACAAAAAACAGGTTAGATATTGACTTCAAAATGTCTGAGTGCCAACATGTGGAGGAATGTTAGGTCTGACTCCTGCAAAGAGTATATGCAAATGAGGGCAGATATGCAAATAATGTCCTAATTTGGGTGTTAATTACTCAGCACAGCTAATTATAATATGTCTGATGAGGCGTAAGGTGGAGGAGAGGAGTGAAACGGAGGGGCTGCCATTGGATGATGTATGTGTGGCGATAACAGAGTGTATTTGCTATGTGTTTGTCTGGATGTGAGGGAGAGAAGTGCTGGTGTTTAGCGCTGTGTGTATGCCAGTATTACACCAGCTGGTCCAATGGCCCCGGTGGGGCTTTCTGGTCAACACGGCTCAATATGTGGAGGATAAACATTGCGTGCAGTGCTGACTTCTGAAAGACAACCTCCTGCACTCTTCCCCTGTTATCTCGCTAATGAAGTGACACACACATTCACACACTTAGGCACTCCCATACTTTAAAAGTACCCACGTAAACACTTCATTTTTTATTTACACACAGTAATTAACTAAGCCGGTGTCATAGAAGAGACAGAGTGAAAGATGAAAGAGGATCAATAATTTGTAGATGCATTTTCTACTATAACAATATAAACCATTTTTATTCTTTTGAATGCGACTTCCAGATTTGTTCATTATCTGTTAGGAATAAGAAATATAAGAAGCTTCAGGATAAATTTGATAAGCTTTGACCTCAAACATTCAAAAGATTGGCTTCATGTGTTTGTCAGTCTCACTAAATGTGCTAGTAGGTTAATGGAGGAAAGTTTGGCAACAAAAAAAAAAAAAAAAGAGGTTTTATCCAGTGTTGTAATAAAATCATCTGTGCTGTTTTAAGATTTGTAACCAGTTTTCCTATTTGTGGTTTAAATAACTCAAGCACCATACAGACATTTTTGTTTCTCAAATGGTCAGACTCACTACCTTTACTCCACCCAAGCTGGTTCTTGACCAGAAAAACCCTGATATCAAGACAAAATAAATACTAAATTAGATGTTTCATAAAATTGTTTAAATTTCTGTCAAATGACTCTAAAAACAGGGATTTATATATATGTGATTTTGTGCTTAACAGATGCAAGCTGCTTCTACAAAAATAGCACGATGTGTGTACCTCAAGTCAGATGGTCATAAATCTTTTGGACATTAGTGCAGTGAACCAGATTGAAAACTGCAAGCAGCAGTTATGAATCCTGTGACACATTAGGTTGGCTGTGTTTGTGCCTATGTGTCACGTCTGGATGGCAGTTTTCTTTAAAACAAAATGCTACTTATGATTATGTGACACAGGTTGTGTTTGTGTTTATATTCCATCCAGACATCCAATTTTTTATAGTCCTCAGATAGCCATGCAAAACCAGTGCTGAAATGGCTTGTCCTCAGTTAACATTTGAATAGAGCAATGTTGAACAGCGACTTACAACTTGAACTGAAATGCCATGCCTTTGCTGTGTCCCATGAGCTGGTGTCAGTAAAGCGTTATCAATTGTCTCTATGTACACAGGCCTAGCAATCCCTTATTAAACAATAGACTGTGGTCTATTGTGACTCACGATAAAGCCTGAAGTTATGAAGACATGCACCACTGCACGCTGTTTTAATTATTATTCCAATACAAACTTATTAGCCTGCAGTGTATTTGCACACCTAATAAAATGTGTTAACATTGTGGTGTGCATTCAGTTCCAACCAAATATAATATAACCCCCCCCAACACACACACACACACACACACAGAGGAATGCACACATGCACATCCAGTCTCTCACACAAAGCTCTTTTCATGTTACCCCGAACTCGATTGAGTCATCTCCTTCATCTCTCTTTCAAGTTGTCTCGTGTGGGTCTCTTGTACAGTCAGTCCAAAGCATCGCTATATGCTTTGAAATGGCTTTATATTTGATTTTTTTATTGCTTCTGATTCCCTCTTGTGGAGACCATGAAAGATCCTTGTATTTTCCTTCGTGAGTGATGACTGTGGAATATTGGTGAGGTGGGCTCAAAGTGAAGACTGCACAGTTCAACATCATAGCTGCTCTGGCAAGCCGTGCCAAAGGAAATTCTTTTAGGTTTTCTAATACTTTGCCTACAAGGCAGCAGAATGTGTGACTGAAAAACAAATCATTTTGAAAACAAAGAATACCTTGAGAAAAACCAGAGGTCTGTGTGTGTGTCTGTGTGTGTGTGTGTGAGAGACAAGGAAGAGAGAGTTTGTTGGGTTTTTGCTCACACCTTTAGTCACTTCGGTATGCATATACACCTC
>VUQI01030076.1:9926-19993 GCA_015106735.1 Paratilapia polleni | reverse complement strand
ATGCATATACACCTCATGCACCTGGTGTACCTGGAGCTACAATTGCTGCTCAGTAAAAAGGGATCACAGCAGGGAGGGGAAATGAAAGCATGTCTCTGAGAAGAAAGGTTTAATTTTCATGAATCATCAGTCACAAGAGTTATCTGTTTCTCTTTATCTGTCTTCCTTTTTTCTATGACTATCTTTCCACCATACCACCTGTCTGTGTGTGTGTCATTGATTTTGCCACATATTCTTTTCCCCCTCCTCCCAGCAGCACATTATAAGTGAGTTTTGTGTGTCTGTGTGTGTGTGTGTCAATACAAATATCCCTACTTCAGATCACTTTCAAATTCCATTTTCTCCTTCCTTTGTAAAGCTGCCAGTCTCAGGCCTCACCTCACTACAGAGAGTTTGTTTTCGCCCCTGTCACTGCCTTTCTCGTCTCCTCTTTTGTCCTCTTCCATTTCTTCTCCATATCCCCTTGCTTGCATTGTCTTCTACTGCCATTATAAATCATTTAGATGATGTAGTTATAAAATGTAACTGTGTTTTGAGGTGACATTGTTCTGCTCAAATTTGTGTGTTCGTGCATCACTTTTGTACAGTGTGTCTCTTTGTGTGTGTATAATGGATTGTTTATGCAAAATCCCTTTTAGCAACTTATTATTTACCAAGAGCCCTGGCTGAGACACCAACTGATTTATGTGCTTCATGAGTTTTGGCCTTAGATTTGTAAGGTTTGACCTCACTATGTAAAGTGCCCTGAAATAACACCAAATAAATAAAATCAAATAGACTGTGATGTTAATGTTGCATGAAACAAAATTAACATTTCTTTTACAGGCACATCAAAAGAAGATTAGTTTTACTGCCTGAGAATATATATCCTTTTGTCTAACAACCTAGTTTCCAGTTTTCCCGATTTAATATTCTCCTGAAAAACAATAACCTCTTTGATGAAATATCAAAGGATTTTTTTTTTTTTTTCATTGATTAAAGTCTTGTTGGACACAAAAATTTACTTAACTGCCTAATAAATTCACACTGAAGTGTCAGACTCATAAAAAGAAAAATAACCACAGCAGTAAACAGAAAGGGCCATTTTTATAGTCTTGAATGGAGATGGCTGCTCTTTAATAACAATGATTCTCTGTGGGAGTGGTTCCAAGCCATCTCCAAAGAGCTGAGGGCCCAAACTCAGGACAAAGAAGACCAAAGAAAAGTTCACACTCTTTATTTTAAGGCTAAAAGTAATCCACAGATGGGGTGTCCATAAGGCAAGCAATAGAGAAATATAAATAATTTAGAGATGAATAATGTTGAAATATTCATCTGATGTTGAATAATAATGTTTTTATTGCTTTGTTGTTCTGTGATCAGCCTAATTGCCCATGGTTTATGGGTGTGTTTAAACCATGTGTGTAACTATAATACAGCTGCTGTGTCCAGTAGACTTAGCTAAACTATTAGAGGTTACTGTTTCCGAGGTCTAATTTCATGTAGTTTAACTGAGGGCATGTTTATGTAGTTGATACTATTTTATTATTATTTTTTTTTTATCATACCAAATTCTTTTAAAAGCAAAACTATCTAATAATGTGCAGTAATGATGTACAGTAATAATATACAGTCAAAGTGAGTGTGTCTGGTACTGTATTTATTATAAAAGTGTAACTCTGACAGAAACGGGGTTCCCGATTATCACAAACTGACAACGTCAATGCAACGTCACAAGTCCAGTGTCTGCAAGAACATGTGATGAATCACAGTAACAGTTTTGCTACACACTAATACTAAATCTATCTATTTTACACATGCATTGTTGCTATAGTCTAGCTGAAATTCAGCCGAAGCTGTACTCTTACAGCAGTCAGGTCTAGTTTAAACCAGTAAAACTTCCAGGTTAGGTGGACCCTTTCTAAATCATAGCAACAGTAATGAAATACTATGTGAAAGAGCAACACCCCCATAATGTTCAGTTTTGATTGACACTATCAGAGGGGTGTAAATTCAGCATTTATATTTCTTACTAAGGTCAGAGTTAGTGGTGGTGTTGTATTGGACTCATGCTTGTTGGTCAAACATTAAACATATGTTTATATAACACCACCTTCTCTCTGTGAAGCTCCAGCCAGGATGGAGTGGAGTTCAAAAATGAACTAATACTATCACCTGCCACTGAATGGACAAACTAGGTAAAATAATGTGTTAAGCTACACCTGTAGGAATGTGTATTCATTATTGTTTATCATCTAGTGGAGGTAGGTGGACTGCAGGTTAGACATCAGGTCTTCAGTATCATCATTCCCATTACAGGGAACAGGTGGTGTCTGTTGCATTATGTTTCTGAGATGCTGTAAAGCCCACTTGTAATGCAGTGTTTATGTGTTATAAGTTTATGTATGGACTTGTATTATGGTGACTTGGCAAGTTCAAGTAGACACACAGTGCCAGCTGTAACAGTGAGGCACTGCAAGTGAAAACATAAAGGTTTTACAAGTTAACTGTAAGTAAACATAACTGTCTTTTGTTGTGTTTACTGTATTGCTGATTTGCTGATCAACTCTGGTAAGCTGGTCACTAGAAAATCTCCATGTGCCAGAGGCAGAGCAAAAAGATTACACAGAGGAGAGTAAGGGCTTCACCTCCAACCAAATGAGCAGTTATTTGGGTTTGACACAAAAATGGCACATGTGATAAATGGTAAAGAGCTTTACTGAGAAGATTCTTGGCTCAAGCCAGCTCCTGGCATTGCCTGCGATACTCAGAAACACCAGAGGTAATAAGAGAAGTGTTCTTATTGTTCTTCTCAAATTAAAAGGTGGTTTTAATGACCAAAAATAAAAAATATTTTTCTTTTTTTTGTGGCTTGTTCCTGTTGTTATGCTCATCTCGCACATGCTCTTTAGCTTTCATTGTGTGCTGAGCACATTATCTGTTGTGTTGTACACTTTCCATATATATTTGCGCACGAATGAATGAATGATACTGCTAGTAGGTTCATGCTTATTTATCTACTTGGTAATTAGATCAGAAGCCGTTTTGATTAGTCAAAGGCACAAATATTTTTGAGTTGCCAGTTACTGTTTAACAAAAAGGGTCTTCTAGGGACTTAATGGCCTAATTTGTATTTCCCATTACTTAATAGTATGACTTTTCCTGTATCACATGAAAGATGAAGTGTGGGCATAGAGCTTATTAGACTATTTGCACTATGAAATAAGTCATGTTTGTTTATATTGTGAGTCACTTAAACTGCTTATTAGCCTGATTCTTAGTTTCTGATTTTTAATTTAATCCTCTGCTTGGCATTTGCAATGTTTTTGAACTGTGGTCTGTTGTCTCACAGTCATCAAATCCTTTGTGCACTCTTTCTATAAGCTCATCTGTCATTTCAACCTAAACACAACACCAGAGTTCATTCTGCTGTTGGTTTGCTAACAAGCTCTCATACACTCACACACATTCAAACAGAAACACTCTTCTCTTTCTTTCTTGTAAGCAGACCTTTGCCACTCACCACTTTTGTGTCAGCATAACAACATTTCTCATCAAGTTTTAATTTTTACTTACTCTGTTGTATTAACATTTTCTGCTGTTATTTTATTCTTGGTTCACAGCTTTTGCCATTACAACTCTGTTCTCTGTCAGCAAAAAATCCCATTATTTTTCTTCAGATTCAGCATTGTGTTTGCAGTCTGATGATGGTGCTTTGTGTGTGTCTGTGTGTGTGTGTGTGTGTGTTTTATTTTTTATTTTTTAAAACTCATTATTTTGAATTGATTGACAAAATGAAACATTAATTTTATCACACAAGGGTGTTATTTGCAGTTCACACATAGCTTATTCATACATGCTGTATAGTAAGGCTTTTCTGTTTGTAGTGTTAATTGATTTGACTGAAACACAGTGAGGTGCTGGTGTGCTGTGTTGGAGGAAGGCATGTTGTGACAGAGCAGCTTTTTGTTATTAATCTTTTAATTATTTATAGTTTTCCTCCTTTTGGCCTTTGTCCTTTTTGTAACGTGGGTAAAGCTACTTAATGAAGCTTAGTTTATTGCAACAGTTTACACTCACCGGCCACTTTAAGTACACCTATTCAAGTGCTCGGTAACACAAATATCTAATCAGCCAATCACATGGCAGCAACTCAGTGCATTTAGGCATGTAGACATGATCAAGATGACCTGCTGAAGTTCAAACTGAGCATCAGAATGGGGAAGACAGGAGATTTAAGTGACTTTGCATGTGGCATGGTTGTTGGTGCCAGATGGACTGGTCTGAGTATTTGAGAAACTGCTGATCTACTGGGATTTTCACACACAACCATCTCTGGGGTTTACAGAGGATGGCTTGAAAAAGAGAAAATATCCAGTGAGCGGCAGTTCTGTGGGAGAAAATGTCTTGTTTATGTCAGAGAAGAATGGCCAGACTCCTTTGTGCTGATAGGAAGGCAACAGTAACTCTAACCACTTGTTACATCCAAGATATGCAGAAGAGCAACTCTGAACGCACAACATGTCAAACCTTGAAGCAGATGGGCTACAGCAGCAGAAGACCACACCAAGTACTACTCCTGTCAGCTAAGAACAGGAAAATGAGGCTAGAATTTGAAAAATGCCGCCTGGTCTGATGAGTCTCAATTTCTGCTGTGACATTCGGATGGTAGGATCAGAATTTGATAATGAGTTCACTGTAGTCAAATGACCTCCAGTCACCAGATCTCAGTCCAACAGAGCACCTTTGGGATGTGATGAAATGGGAGATTCCCATCATGGATGTGCAGCCATCAAATCAGCGGCCACTGTGTGATGCTATCATGTCAATATGGACCAAAATCTCTGAGGAATGTTTCCAGCACCTTATTGAATCTGTGCCACGAAGAATTAAGGTGGATCTGAAAGCAAAAGGGTCTCAAACCCAGTGTCCAGTGAGTGTATAAGTAATATTAATGTATTTATAAGTCTCTTCCTTTTCTACTTCTGTCTGTCCCTGGCTCAATCTGTGCATTTTCCTAATAAAACTGACATAGCATATAAATACATTTATTTTGTTTTTGTGAGACAACAGAATAACTCCCTCTCCATGTTTAAAAAATGTCTCTGCTTTGTTTTTGAGAAACAAAGGCAGTCAGATTGAAGAAATGACTGTCTTGCAAACAAAAAGCTCGGCAAGAAGACATATCCAAAGTAAGAATGTCCTCTATAGTCTACCTGTCACAATTAACCCACGAGTGAACTGGTACTTTTTTATTAAAATGCCAAGGCTTTGTGTGTGGATTCCTCACCCCCATATAGTATCTATGTGGCACTTTTCCTCTGCAATTATAGTCAATTTTCTTTACAAGCACACAATAACTTTATTGTAGTTGAATTGAAAAGACACCATACTGGCATGTCATAGTGGAGTGTGAAAAAAAAAAATTAATTCTGAGTTGAAAACAAAGAAGTTCTTGAAATCATCAAACTCATTGCAATGGCAGCATACTCTAGATAAACTTTTCACCAGAACACTAAAGTCAAAAGCATACTCTTCTCTTCCAGGATATTGGATGAGTAAATTCAACTCTTCTGGCAATAAAAACTTTGCAGCAACACTTCCATTTTACCACTTATGATATCTGCTGGCAACATACTGAAATATGTTGCACATTTATTAAGCAATAGGTTGACTGTGAGCACATTTCAATGATCAGTGTTCCATTTGTAAGTCTGTTATATTGTGCACGGTATCATCTTCTGAGCTGGAGTTGCTGCAGTTTTGAACCTGTAATAACAATTCATTACATGCGACTGAAAATGGGTATTTAGAGAGAGAAGGCAGAGTATTTTTCTAAAGCAAATCAAGAGATGGTTGAGGAGGATCAAAGGGTCACGGATGAAAAAACAGAACTAAAGTGTGTGGAAGTGAGGGCACTAACCACACTGCTGATGCATTCGTTTGGGATTTATTAGTGTTACCAGTCCTCTTCTCACCTCTTCTTCTCGTCATGGCCACTCACCAGTTATACTGTATTCAAATTACCCCGGTCAAAAAGTGGTTTTAAGTTGCCATCAGTAGTGTAAATTCAGTAAGCTTATAAGGCAAACCTGTAATGGCTATTTGCCTTAATTGGACATGAGCATGTTGCTTCTCTGTCTTATACTTCATACCTTCCCCTGAGACTGTCTTCTGCAAAAAACAAAACAAAACAAAAAAAATACAACCCCACAGGTTGTTTGTGCTTATTACAACCTTTAGGTGCATATATTTTAAAACTAAGCAACCTATAGCAGGTTTGTGTATATGTGTGTGTTAAATGTCTTCTGGTGTTGTCACCTTTAGATTTCTAAGGTCTTTTTTTAATTTATTTTTTTATTTTAATGACCAAAAATAAAAAATATTGTTCTTATTTTTTTTGTGGAGTGTTCCTGTTGTTATGCTCACCTCGCACATGCTCTTTAGCTTTCATTGTGTGCTGAATACATCTATTGTGTTGTACACTTTCCATATATATTCACGTAATCATAATCTTTTCATAACCCTCACCAAGTAATTTTGGTCTCTAAATTCAACCAAACAGTGAGTGAATGAAATTACACTTAAAAATAGTCCTACACGAAACTCAAACCGAAGTCTGCTGGATGAAAGTCGTGTGTGTTATCTCTTTTACATGATTCCACTTTTCTGCCACCTTGCAGAAAAAAGTACTCAAACTGGTAGCAGCAAAGATGAGAGATCATACAATATTAAAGAGCTACACTGTTTACTTCTCAAGGTGCTGTTTGCCTCTCCAGCATCATTTCTTTATTTAGACAGCAGCCTAGAGGAGCAAAGTGAAGGGGAGCACTGGTAATTGCTTGGAAAGAAGTTCAGTCTTGGATTTACCAGCTCTTACAGACCTTCTGTTGACTAGTATCGTTATATTAAGGTTTTTCTTTTAGTCCTGTGCTGTTTTGTTTTTGTTTTTTTTTGTTTTTTGTTGTTTTTGTTTTTTTGTCTTTGAGAAATGAGGTCAATTTTGTAGCCATGGTACGATTTAAGAAAAAAAAAAAAAAAGGGAGGTGGTGATGCTACCCTCTTCGTTATTGCAGAATATGTAATTCATCCCTGTTGTCAGATATTGATTTTTGGAGAAAAGTGATGATAAACAATGTTTTCTTTCCCACCCTGATCCCTGTGGTAGATTAAAACAAACTGCTGAGAGTAATATGAGTTGGCTTAGTATTAAATTCTGAAAATGCCCTCCGTGGTCTTCTGACTTATGACACTATGAAAGTGTAATACTCCAAATATATCGAAATCCCTCCTGAATCAACCTCACTACCCACATACTTTATGCTGAGGGGTGACGAAAACAAATGCCACGAAGAAAGTATTGGAGACTATATAAAATTTCACATAAATATGTCTTTCTTGCCCTAGAATTACAGTTAGCCACTGGAAAGCAAAGCATTGAATGGTAAATTATTACCAGACGTCCAAAGGAGAATAAATATTGTTTGACATTCTTTGTCATGGCTTTCTGACATTTCCCATATAGTTCTTTCAGTCCTCAATCAATCCACATACACAGTAGATTTGCTGAAACTGTTGACCACCAACAGACAAACTATCATTAAACTGTCCAATACTTGCACAAGTCACCTCAACGGTCCTTCTGTGCATTGAACATCAAGCTTTCTTTCTTTGGTGTCTGCTCCTCTGTTTTGAAAGAAGAACTGAAGGACAGAGATGCGTCAGAAAATACCAAAGAGAAGGAAAAGAATCAGACCAACAAAGACGAGGAGGCCTAGAAACGAGACGGCGTGGAAAGGGTACAGCAGGCAAGGACAGATGAAAGGCGAGATGTTAGGAGAGAGACAGAGATAAGGAAAAGCATGAAAAAAATGTGTGAATCATGACAGAAAGAGAAGGAAGATAAAGGGGGGAAGGCTGCATGGTGTGGTGATGTTTGCCATTGCCACTCATTGTTTGGCAGTGTGAGCAGTCTGTGGTTGGTAGCAGGCCCCAGTGCGATTCATCATGATTATGTGGTGGTAGGCAGGTAATGTCACAGCAGGCAGGGCCGGGCACACCTGAGGTGGAGGCTGCCGCTATTTCTGAGTATCTGTCTTTTCCAGCCAGGATCTACTTGGTCACATCAGCCTGTGTTGTTTCTGCTGTGCCCCCTGGATGCCTTTTCTCTCTCTCTCTTTCACTTTCTATTTTCTTTATTTCTGTTTGAGTCTTACACACATCTGCTTAGTTGGTTGAGATAGTTGTTCTACAGGACCACATAACAGATGTGCACCACATGTTGCCTTTGCATTAACAAATGCTGTGTGTTTTAGCTACTCTGTGTTGATGTTTTGGATTTTTCTCCCTACTCCTGTCTGGAGGAACTAATTTAAACATATTTTAAATGTCAAATGTTAGATTCTGTCTCCACCTGTTTGGCACTCACCTCCCTCCCTCTCTGTCTCGCTCTTTTTCAGTGACTTGCTATCTTGAAACTTCTTGTATCACTGAATTTTTTAGTGGCATTTGCAGTCATTTGAATTTCTAGCCTTGATGATTTACATCTCTTTTATGTTTCAGTCTTTACTTATCCCAGTCAGCCACCTTTTGCTTCTGCTAGAAACAGCTCAGTGTGCAGTGATGAACGATAGCACTTGTTTGTTTTAAATGTTAGCAGTTTTGTATATAAACCAGTTGGTGGTGGTGTATAAGCTTGTGGGGGGAAAAAAAGTCAAGTGCTTGTAACTTCTGTGTGTGTGCACTCTTACAGTTTTTCATGTTCATCACATAGTTGTAGGTCTTATTGGAACAGTAAAACAAACACACTCCCTCATACATAAACACAGTCTCATGATATGTATTCTTCTTGGCTTCCTGTACACCAAGTCTCTAATGCGCTGTACGGTGGTAGGGAAGTCTGAATGATTAATGGTCGCCTCTGTGGTGTGTCTGCCAAGGCTGCAGCTAAAACCAGTGTCATTCTCACTTACTGCTGTCACTCCATGAATTTTGTATAGGTTAGGTCTTGCTTGTCTCAAAAATAATATACCACCAGTTTGGCATGTTTTAGTTCTTCTAATTGTTTAGCCAATTGATCCTTCCCTAAGATAGGAAATTACAGGAATTATAGTTTTGAAATATGAAAGAAAATCTGACAGAAATGACTACACTATGGATTTGAGAGCTGCATTCCCAATATAGGACTATTGTTAATGAAAGGGAGAGGGAGTCAGCACTAGGGATGTTCCTGGCGACTAGTTTACTAGTTGTTTAAAGAAGAGAAAAAATGAGACTAGTCAGCTAGTCTAAAAGACAGAAAACCCTCAGAAAACATTTAAAACTAAGCACACTTTAAGTGAACCAGGTTAAACATTGGTCAAACAAATATTTTGTGTGTATTTTAGGAGCTGTATGAAATCAATAATCACGTTCCTTATTAGTCAAATCATGTTTTAAATGTCACTGTAATGTGCTGCTTATAAAGTTGCAAACGCTGCATTGTCACATTAGTTTGGACAGTTTGGCTAACCTTAGCAGCACTAGGAGCAGTAGACTTGGTTTCTTCCATGCTAGCATCCACATCCTGGGTACACATCGCTTTGGTTGCTTGGTTATATTCCAGTTTATTCTGACAAAGCCAACATACAGTTGCTTATTATTTACATCGAAGTAGCTGAACAGTTAACACGGCTGTCATCTGTTTATTTCCCCCCTGTGCAGCCCTAGTGGCCTGTGGCGTTGTAACATCTTTGAACCAGTAAACTGTTGTTGTACATTAATAAAAATAAGAATAATGCATTTAACCGACTAGTATTCCTGACACTGACTAGCAAGGGCAGCAATGTTTAAATGTCTAGTCGACTAGTCCCACACATCCCTAGTCAACATCCTCTTCACAGTTTATGTGCAGGAGAAAGTTAGACAGGGACAACAATGTTCTTGCACTGCAGAGTAAGTTATAAATATTAGGGTAATGTTTGGTTAGGACTCCTTTGTAACTTGCATTATTATTTGTTTAAAGTGCACCAGGCTTCCAAATCGTGGGTGTTTTTTTTTTTTTTTTTTTTTTTTTTTTTTTTTTGGGTTTTTTCTTTTTTTTTTTTTTT
>VUQI01030075.1:0-16026 GCA_015106735.1 Paratilapia polleni | reverse complement strand
AACATTCACACGTATACACATTTCACAGTGCAGTGCTTTCTGCCCTAAATCCTTGCTTGTGTGTGGTGTCTTTTGACAGCAGAGGCTTGTAGGTTAAGGGGGTCGTCTTGGCCTCAGAGCCACCTTAAGAAAGCTGTGAAGGAACAGGGCGAGAGCGGGTCTTACCTCTGTGGAGACCCTACAGAGCCCAGATTTTAAAGCGGCAGGTGAAGTCAGCTGTGAAGAACGCTGTGGAACGTACACAGTTTTGCATTTCCTGAACAGGAATGGGCCTTATTTGAATACAAGTGCAAACTAAAACATAAGATAAAGTAATAATATAGTCAGATTAAGTCATTAATTATTAATAGTCACAAATTATTTATCTCATCTGTCCTCAGGAGTACACCATAGACGTGTTCTTCAGGCAAAGCTGGAAGGATGAGAGGTTGAAGTTCCATGGACCAATGAATATTTTGCCCCTTAACAACCTGATGGCAAGTAAGATTTGGACACCGGACACCTTCTTTCACAACGGGAAAAAGTCTGTGGCTCATAACATGACCATGCCTAATAAACTGTTGAGGATCAAAGATGACGGGACACTGCTGTACACCATGAGGTAACTCAAGGCACAGAAGTCTGCACAAAAAGTTTTCCTTTGGAAAATACACATTTGCTATCTTGTTGAGGGTTACTACTCACAGAATATTGATTACATCTGTAAGGCAAACATGAAGCTCCTGCTAGCAGTCTGTTAGCTTATGTTTACACATGATGTCGTACGAAGGCCTTCCTGGAAGGCTAAACGAGGCGTTTCTCTGCTGCCCAATACTTAACCTTTACCAGGTTTCTTCACTGCATACGATATCTCCTAACCCTGCCATACAAGTGCAGCAGCCAAATCGAGTTGTTTCAAGCCAGTCCATCTTTATCCCACCTGAGTTGGCTTTGGATAAAGAATTTCTTGTCCTTCACCTCCCAAACAAAATACATAGATAACTGTTTGTACACTTTCATCATGGTGGCAAAGTAAAGGGAGGGATTCTCCAGTAAATGTGATGTGGATCTGTGGCTTTTAGACTTAAAGTACTTCTACAAATTAAACAAGTTATAAAGTGTTTATTACATTTAGAGAGTGCACAATTGGCTGTTTTACTTCTTTAAGCATCACTTCCCTTTCCTCCTAGGGAGTTGGGTCGTGAGATTAATGGGGGCTTGTTTGGGATATGAACCTGGGAACTCTCACAGCCAGGCCGTTGGACGTTAGGCAAATATGAGTTAATCTTCTCAGCTAACTCTCTGCCAGAGAGTCTGCAAACTTTCCTGAAATATCAAAATATTTCTTTAAGAGAAATGACTTGGATGGAACACTTTTCTTGCTAAAGCATGCGTGAATACAGCAGCGACACAGAATCCCATTTGTTCAAATGTATTTTTCATGCCTCCTGTTTTATGCAGCATAGCAGCCTTTGTCGCCACTCGTTTCAAGAAAATCAGTGCGAATGCTAAAATATTTCAAGATATCTGTGCAGTGGCTGGCTATTATTTTAAATAAAACACACAATGCAGTTTCTTAGCACACAGCTAACCTACAGTCTCACCATGGGGACACACAAGCCTTTTGATTTCTGCTGGTCTCTGCAGCACCTTGTTTATTTTGCTCCGCTGATTACAGTTAAGACGAATTATTTTTGTTTCAAGGCATTACAGATGGGAAGTGTCTTGAATAGTGCATGAGGCTTGTGAGTTTTTTTTTCTTTTTTCTTTTTTTTTTTTTAAACTATCTGTGCTGTATACTTTTCATGCATTTGCAAAGTCTCCTTAATTTTCTGTGAATTGGATGCAGGTTAACTGTGCATGCAGAGTGCCCAATGCATCTGGAGGATTTCCCCATGGACTCTCATTCCTGTCCACTAAAATTTGGCAGCTGTGAGTAACTCTGATGATGATAGTGCCTGAGGAAACTCAAAAGTAAAATGCTACTTTATTTTTTTTGTTTTTTCCCCATTCTTCTCACTGGTCCTTTGGCGAGAGAGCAGCCTAAGGAACAAGTGAAGCTAGAATGCATGGCTGAGTTTTCTGGCAGTGGCTCCACACATTTGAACAAACCACGCTACAGATAAAGGACTAACTGGGAATTTGACTGGGAAAACTGGGGAAACGAACGCTAAGCCCATCCAAATATTTTTGTTGGGAATTTAAATCAGTTTTAATGCTTCTTCACTTTTGGATGGAATTTTTTTGCTTTAAGCTGTTTTTAAGATGTTGCTTTAAAAGCAATTATTATCCTAACTTGGTGGGTCATGTCTGAAATGCCTTGATGTCCCGTGTTCTTGATGTGGTGGTCTACAGTATTTTGTATTCTGTTATACATGATTGACAGAAAACTGAAATTATCAAATGTACTGAAGTAAAAATTTTCCCCTGTTTCATGAAACATTCTTATGTCAGCAGACACGCTCTCATATTTCATATCCAGTGTATGCCGTGGCTGACTGAAAAGGGCAAATGTCACTATGCATCGATTGCTTGTTGGTGTTTTACAAATGACATCTTTAAGCAGTGAGAGACTTTGTTTCTCTCAGCAGTATAATTTAGAAAGCTAGCATTAAACACGATGTAGTGGGTGGCTTTTCATTTGGGTAAAAAAAAATAATAATTATCTATAGCTATGAGTGCCCCACATTTATCCCCCTTGGGTTTATCTTCTTCCCTTTTTTTAGATGCCTACACAATCTCAGAGGTGACTTATGCTTGGACTCGAAATGCCTCTGAATCTGTTGTGGTGGAAGGAGAAAGCTCCCGGCTGAACCAGTACGACCTGCTTGGGCAAACGGTCGGACAGGAAACTATCAAATCGAGTACAGGTAAGCATCTGCGGAGGCCTGCCGGGAATCAAATACACCTCTTGACCCCTTTTTCTTCTCCTGATCGCCAACCGCTTCAGAAAAATGTCTCCAATATAGTAAGGAAAGACTGCATTTTCAAATACAAAAAAAATAATAATAATTTGTTTCCAGCTAGAATGCAGCAAAAACTGAATATTTCTGTTACACCCTTTGGCAACAAAACACACCACTAATCTGAAGCTGTAAGGATATATTGTATGGCTTCCACTGGATCCACTTTGTGGAGTCAGCAACCTAAATATCTCTCTCACTTCCAAACTGTTTTAGTGTGAAAATCAAACTGTGATTTTGTGCTTGTTTGGGTGGATGTTGAGATTGTCCACCTCCTACATGTTGCAGCAGGCGGCTGTAAGCCTGCTGTGAAACGCTTTGCTAAGTTTTGTCCTTATATTACTCACTTTATTTGGCTTGAAAAATGCAGAGAAATGTTGGTCTGGCTTTTGTATGAAAATTATTTGACAGAACAGGGATTTGGCATTTTGTTCTGCTCTGTTCTATATTTTGTTATTCTGTGTTTATCTTGGGCTGAAGACCTAAAAGCAGCATGGCAGGTGAGCTGTTGCAGTGATGAGCCTTTTTACTTTATAACCCCTTCCCTTGTTTGGAGAACACAGATTGGTGGAAATGCCGTTTATTTGGATGGATTTTTTTTAATTTGTCAGTAAAAAATAAGACATGCTGATGCATTACTAGAAGTAAAGGAGGACAGATGTCTGTTTTTAGCTGTCAGAGACTCTAACAGAAAGGCTCCAGAAGACAAGGACAATGGCTGTGTCCTTTGGATGAATCCTTCTGTATGCTAGTACCAAAACAGACACAAACTGAAGTGTCTGACTAGAGTGGAGAGATGTGTTAAATTACAAACAAAATCTACATTTTGTGTCCAGAAAGTATAAATAACTTGGTGTTTCAGCAAGTTTGGATTGAGAAAGGAGCATTTCATTCTCCGGGAGACATTGGCTGGTGATTTAAATGCAGACAGAATAATTAACTGTGTCTATCGTGATCCACAAATGGCTTTTTTAAAATGAGTGAATATCAGTGTGAAAACTACCCCTAGCTGATTGAACAAAAAAACTGAAAAGGATTTAGAGCAACAACCCTCACAAAAATCCATGAAATATTAGTACTGAATGTCAAACATATAAGGCTGATCATCTACATCAGAATTCCCTAGGAGGGTGAGTTGAACTGAAGTCATAGATTGGACTGCTATATGTGGCATATGTGTAGAAATGTTACGCTTGCAGCTTGTTGGCTTCACAATTGATGGCACAGCTGCTATGATGGGCCAATACAGAGGAGGAGCCATACTCTTACATGTAAAAAGATCTACCCTAACTGGCTATCATTCACTGCAGAAATCACAAGTTAGAACCTGAGGTCCATGATGCTGTAAAACATGTTAGTGAGACAGCGACTCTGATGTTGATCTCACTAAATGGACCAGAGATTGCCTCCTTCCCTGTCTGGAGATTTGCAGAGATGTGGGTAAAAGAGAAGGAACACACTGCAGATGGCCCCACCATAGGAAAGCAGAAGAAGAAGATGACAGAAGTCTGTCATCAAAGCAGACTGTAGCGGCCTATTTAATTTTTAATTTATTTGGTTGACAGCATGTCGTGCTTTTGCATTTTGAGATGATTTCTGATTAAATATTGAAGTGCCTGCCATGCCTGACTGAATGATACTATGTAAAAGGGGAATTTAAGTCTGACATGTTAACCTTTTGCATTAAGTTTGATTGCATCCCCTGTGTCCAGAAGATGAAAACATAAGACTGAGAATATTGCACAAATAATTTAAATTTAAATAATACGCAAAATATAAAAATATATTCTTGTAAATGCAGTGGTTATATGTTTAAGTTCCAAACCTATTTAGATGAAGTTCATAATTCTATAAATGCATTCACTGGTGTATGCCTTTCTACTCCAGTGTTGGTGGCAAATGTTAGCATGGTTGGCTAACTAGCTTAACATTATACATTGACTGTATATAAAGACAGACCTGAATTTTTTTTTTAATGGCAAGCAGGGGAAACACCCCTGCTAGCAAAAAGTCTGTAGATAAACCTACATCTCACTTGATGTATGACCTCAGCAAACACTTTCCTGATGAGTTTATGGTCTCATTTGCTAAATTTGCTAATTAAGTGTGGTGTTGATTTTGTAATTATGGTCCGATTTAGCATCAAATAAATGATAGAGCAAGGTATGGTATCGTGCGAGGCTGCCTTGTTATTGACATTGTGATTGAGCATATCAGCATGTAATCCAGATCCAAAAGACTGGATGTGACAGCCAGAGGGTGAAGTCACAGTGGTTATGGCCATTTTTTATATACAGTCTATAGCTGCTGTCTATTCTTAACTTCCAAGGACAAGGAGCATTTCATACTACATTATTCTGTGGGGTATTACATGGTAATAAAAGAGCTGAACTTTTAGTTGCACTCGGGTGTGTGTAGGGGTGGAGTAGGGTGGTCGCTGACTAAACCGATATAAGTCTGGCCAACTGGAAGAATCATTTATCCACCCAGTAAACCCATGAAAAAGTGAGTGTTATAGCTATAGTTTAAGCATTCATAATTTTCTGTAATTTTGAATTTTGATTGGTCATCAAGAATAGAGCCTGACCAACACAGAATTTTTAACACCGATACCGGTAAAGATGTCTGGTGATTTAAAATTCCAATATATCGGCCAATGATTTTTTTTTTCTTTCACACACACAAAACATAAACAGATTCCCCTAACATTTATGTGTAGTTATTTATTTACTCATGTACGCTCTGCCGAACTCTGCCCGGATCAGTTGGTTGCGTTTGTGGCGTTTCAAACCTGTGTGTTGCCAACAGGGAAGTTGCAGAGTGCTGTCTGGTGGACAAACCATGCAACGTCAACACTCATAACATGGTTGAAGGGTGTTTCTCTCATCATTTTTTAAATTTTCATTTATAAGCAGTTATAAATGGTGATACCAATAGATTGGCAAATAGCTAATATCAGCGAGTAATATTTGTCTGCTGATAATTTGGTCAGGCTCTAATTAAGAAATACACTGCTTTCTTATTGGACATTTTCAAGGTGCAAACACAAGACACATAAGTGAAGTGCAAAACCTGTTTATAACTAGCAGCTTTCCGCAATCCAATTAAAGTTTCCCATAGAAATGACTGCACTGAAATACTGTATAGTTTTACTGTTCTAGCTCCCCCACAGTCAACATCTTATACCTAAATGCAGCATTTAGCCTTTCTGTCCTGAGAAATAAACTAGTCCATCATACAAATGTTCATTATACAGGCACTGCTTCTTATTCTATTCCAACATATTGTAGCCTAACAAAGATAAAAACTCTCTAGTTTACTATACAGATGCTCAAACTTTAAAGTTGATCTTTTTTTTTCTTTTTCACAGAGTAAAGGCCTCAAACCATCCTAAAAAAAAACAAATGCTGTAATTGTATTATTAACCAAATGTATCCAGAAAAAAAAGATACCTTCCCTACTGTAGTTAATTCTGAAGACCTTGCTCTTGTTACACTCTTGATAAGAAAACATACTGTTTTAAAAATACGTCACATTTTCCCTTATCATACTTACAATACTAAATTCCATTCAAATGTGATTACAAGGACTATGTAGATCTCATTCTTGTCTTAAAGTTTGAGCTAGGTTTTTAAAGCACTGAGAAATGTGTCAGCAACAAGCATGTTGTCTTGAAGCTTTGCTGGCTATGCACAGAAATAGAAATACACTCTATCCAAGACAATCAGTTGTCAAGTTAAATAATTTCAGCAAACTGTTCTAACAAGCATATCGTTCACAAAGTTCACCAGAAACAAAGAATGCAAATCCATAGAGAAACAGGCTATACTAAAAAAGTAAGAGATAATGAGGATTAAAAATAGAAGCAACACACTTCACGCCAACACAGATGCCAAGAAACAGGATCGGAACTTGAGCGTGCATGCACGTCTCTATGTGTGTGAAGATGAAAGCAATGCCATTACTGTCCAAGATGTAGGAAGCACATAGATGTAACTTGAAAGATTAGATCAAAAAAACTGGTTGTAAGATGTGGTAACTAAATATATCGTGAGTCTGAATTTAAATATCGAGGCACTGTGAGGCTAGCAGGCTTCTAGAAAGATGAGAGGAGGTTGGCAGCTGTTTTCCTTCAAACACTAGAAGTGACAAGGGACCTGACTTGTGACGGCAGATGATGTGATGCAGTAATCAAATGGCTGATGAAGGCTATGTAATGCACTGTAAGTTAGTGAGACTTTGTAATCAGCAAGGAGCCAGCGGTGAGTGATATGCTCTTGTCATTGGTTTTCTGGAAATTGTGACCACATAAAGGCAAGGAAAAAAGCATTACATTTACCTTTGTTTACAAGATCCTGCAAGGTCATTTTCTTCATCCACCCTATTACATTGGATTCTGTCATAAACTATCATGTCACATTAAATAAAAATGGAAATATGAATTGTCTCGGGAAGATGGCCCCCTGTTGGTAGATCTCCCTGCTGTAGCAATACTGCGTAGCACAATGAAATTCACTGCGTAGTGATAAATAACATGCAGGAACCACTGCAAATAATCCCCCAGTAGTTATTAACTTAGAAATAAACACCCTCCAGGGTACGTACAAACA
This sequence comes from Paratilapia polleni, assembly GCA_015106735.1. Classification (NCBI taxonomy): domain Eukaryota; kingdom Metazoa; phylum Chordata; class Actinopteri; order Cichliformes; family Cichlidae; genus Paratilapia; species Paratilapia polleni. The sequence goes on along the minus strand of VUQI01030075.1, from coordinate 8,474 downwards.
GAGCAGAATCGAAAGCAGGTGGAGGCTGGGTGGAGGGGAGCAGCAGCAGCAAGCATAAATAGACCGCTTGATCAGTACAGTGAGATGTGATGGCTGTGGATGTGGTCGGTTAGCTGTTACAGCAGAGGGGGAGCACTGTGGTACGAGAAGTAAATTTTTCACTGTTTATCACAGAGAAAACAGCAGCAGATAAGTCATGTAATAATAAAATAATAATGATGTCAGGAAGTAAGAATGAGTGAAGTGAAGCCTGAAGCCTGACAAAATACACCTGACAGATGAACCAACTTCAACAGACACACAATTTATTGTGGTGCATGCTGTCATGGTAACAATGGGTGTTGCCATGGTTACATAAGCATAAACTAATCAAAAAGTACCTATATAGCACTTTTCCAAAAAGAAGTCACAAAGGGCTTAGCAAGCAAGATTTAAATAAATATGAAATTTTTTTTTACATTTTTTTCCCTTATTCTCTGCTTTGTTTTTGTGAAATTCGTTATACTTCTATTGGACATATTAATTGAATGAGTTTCACATATTATGAAATATTAAATGAAGCATTAGACATCTTTGGATCCAGGTCTTCTAAAACTGGTGGCACAGAGGGAGACCAAGAACCACGATTTACAGGCTTTTGTGCAGTAAGTAAATGTAGAAAAATTAAAACATCAAAATATGCAGAACGACCAATTTCACAATTACATACATTATATTGTTAGATCATAGTCATTCATTCATTAAATTGTACAGCGTTTTAATGTTACAGCTGGAGCTAATTTTATTTATATAGTGCTGGCTACAATACTATGATTTATATTGTAATTATCTAAATCTACAAAATAATTTGTAAGTAAACCTTTAAAAAATAAATCTAGTAAAGTACAAAGTGCAATATTCGCCTCCAAAAATACAGTGGAGCAGAAAAAAAGTGAAATGACCTGAAAATTCCTAAGGAAAGTCTGATTAGTAAATAAACACATAGAGCATCAAATAGTGGAACGTAGCAACACCCGGGTCCAAATTTGCTCAATCTCAATGGCAGCACTCTTGTAAAGTACTAGTAAAGTACTATTGTAGTAAAATTGTACTTACAGTACTTTAAATGAGTAAATGTCTTAGTTACATTACACCTGTCCACCCCCTCCCTTAAACACACCCTGGCTTCGACCACTCACAACTTGTACACACAGTCATTCATTTTAAGGGCCACACAAAGAAGAAAGGTTGAGAACCACTTAAAACCTTACTTTGCCATCAAATTGAATGTGCTGTGGTTTACAGAGGCAATGTCCTTTTTTGATATGGCTTTGGCAAGGTGGCAAGATCTTGATGAGCCTTAAAACGTACTGTACACCTAAATAATAACGTTACCCAACCAATTAGCATGAGTAAATATACTTTCTGCAACATTTCACACAGCAGCATCTATGGTGTAGGTCAAGTAAATTGCAGTAGATGAGAGATCTGAAAGCATCCAGTATACTCTGTGTCACTGACAGTGCTGATCTAATTTTAGTAATACTACTTCTGAGGGAAACCTGATGGAAGAAGCCTTTTTGAAAATGCAGCTCTTGCAAGATGACGATAGAAGTGATGATTGTAGTGGTGAGAACGTGAAGGTAGGCTGTAACTGCCCGAAGACCGATGTTTCCCCCGCCCCACCATCTTCTAAATTTGGATTATTTGTACATGAATTGATTGATTCAGTCTATTTAAAGGTACAGCGTTGTCAGTTTGGATTAACCAGCTTGAAGAAAATTGAACCTTCCTTTGAAAATGTATCAGCACTAGCAGGATAGTAAATTGGCTAAAAAAAACAAAAACACTGTTGTGAACCTCGAAGGGAAGAAAGTGAGATCAGAGTGGGAATGTGAATAATGACTGGGATGGTTTACAAAAATGTAAAGAATGGGCTACATTTGATGATCATGAAAGGGTTTGAGAAGTTTGCTCCTGGTGGAGGACGATGACCTGAGGGTTATTGCCTGCACACTTTAACTGTACACTTAAGGGAAGTGTGGGTGGTTTACAAAGCTTTGCTGTGGAGTTAGATGTCTTCTGTATGTGCCTGAGCGTGTACAGTGAGTCCTCCTTTTCTCACAAGATGCTCTAGTTTTCATTTTTGGAACTTTTCTTATGCTGGCGCTTCAAAGTATTTCAGGATAGTGTAGGTGAAAGCATAGAAAAAAACATGAGATCTCAACCTGTGTTCTTGTACCACAATGTAAGACCATATTTACTGAAATGATGCGTGCTCATTCTGAAAGCATCCAGTACAGAATTTCTATCCTTATAATAGAGAAACCTAAAAGAGTAATCCTATAATAGAGTTCAAAGTGGTCTAGGTTTTATTCATTTTCTTAAATTGATCATCTCTCAATTTAAATACAGGTTATGATCACAGATGGAAATTGTGACTGTGATGTGGGGTTTCAGTTTTAAGTTATATCCAGAGAATGAATATGTGCATGTTACTCCATCCCTGAGCCAAGTGTTCCACCAGTGCTCCTTTTGGGTATCAATTACCAGTATATAGTGTTTCCCCAGTGACTGCAATCCCCTATCAAGGGAATCCCTGCTTCAGTTTCATTATGTAAGAATACCCTTTCATGGACTAAATGCTCCTATCTAGGTTAAGTGGTGTTTGATGCCTTGGTGGAAGGCAGAATGTCTGCCAGTGGCTGTTTCTCTTGTTTAGCAAGTCACTCCATATTATCTGATTGGCTGACTTTAAATTAATCATTCATTACTAGTGTGTCAGTGTGTGGTGTGGCGTACTTGCAAACTAGGTCATTTGGCACGAACTAATGCACTCTCTGGCTTTACAGACACGGACATCTTGCATAAGCCTGTGAACATAGCAAGACACTGTTACAAGAATCCCACTATTCAAACATACATTTGTTAGTCTCAGAAACTGAATGCATCATACATAAAAATCCATGGCTGAACAGAGCTGAATGTAGTATTTCATACATGGTATATGATGTATTATATATTAAAAGATAGCTTAGCTAAACTGTTTTTTTTTTCTGGGTTTCTTTTTTTCTTTTTGTGGTTAAACTGCTAGTCCCCCTCCTCTACACATCCAGCTATTATAGTTTAAAAATAGCATTCATTTGGGGTTGTTTCTGTACATTTAGCAAGCACAAGCAAATACTTCTAATCACATACTCTTAGCTCTCAAGGGTCTCCTGAGGGAAATTTCTGGCTCTTTAGCTGCTAAATACTCCACTATATTCATCAGCAAGTTTCTAACTTCATCTGTTTGTTGGTTTGTTGCTCAGCAGCTTTTAGTAATATGGTAGCTTTTTCGCTGATATTAGCTGCAGGCATACTGCTGTCAAAAACCCTGCTGATGGGAGCCATGAGAGTGAATTAAATCTGTAGCATTATGGGATGCCTTATAACTCACTAATTGGCGCATGTGTCCCACGTACAGAGGCTGATTCCTCAATGCAGCAGGCTTGGGTTTTGATTTACTGCATATGAACTACCCCACTCTCTCACCACACCTTCCTTTCTTCTTTGTAACTGTTGTTATTAAATAAAGGCAAAAGCCAAAATCTATCTTCAAAAAAAGTGAAAGTATGGCTAAAAAACTTTAGTTTTGAGGCCCAGAGTTTTCATTTTGGCCTGTACGTGATCAGGATAGAGCAGGCGTATTATCAGCTAATGTTATTGCTGGCTAACTATCTTAGCTAGGTGCCTCTCTATTTCGCCGTGATATTCAAAGGGATTCTAATTTTGACTGGTGAAAATCAGGATTTAAAACAAATTTTACTTACCGAAAGAAGTGAACACAAGCCAACTCCGTGTATCTTTGAGTACAAATGAACACGGAATTAAAAGATGATAAAAATGGCACCCGCTTGTCTTTCAAAGCCATAGACACTATTACACAACTTCCGGGTTTCATAAGAGAAGCACCACTATAGCTCACCTGGTTGAACGGGCAACCCATGTACTGCCTTGCTGTAGGGTCCTGGGTTTGAGTCTGCCCCAGACCATTTCCTGTTGTAATTCCCCCTACTCTCTCTTTCTCCATTCCTTCTATTCTCTACTGTTCTGAAAAATAACAGCTAAAACTTCCTCCCCAAAACAAAAATGTATTTTTTTTTAATAGCCACCAGGGGGTGACTCCTCTTGTTGCAAAAAAGATTTCCAGTTGTAGTCTATGGGAAAACGGCCCTCGGCGCTGACCTCAGTAAACACTTTTCTGTTGACTTCATGCGCTCAGTCTCTAGATTCGGCTCATACTGAATAAAGCATTAGGCTAATTTTGTAAATTAAGGTCATTATTAGAGTCAGAAAGGAGGATTATCCTGGATATGCTCATTGGCTAATAATGTGTCAATCAGAAGTAGTGAGCCAATGATGTGCTGTTTCACAGCCAGATCCATCCCTCGCTCTTCACATCCGCTTTCAAAACACCGAGATGGCAACGGCGAAAATGCTTGTCTTGAGGTTTCATAACGGGATCTCGCTAACCAAAGGATGATGTCACGGTGGCAGCGTCTATCTTTTATACTGTCTGTGGTCAAAACCCTGCCTTAATTACGTGTAACTTTATAATTGAAACTGGTGAGTTATATAAAAATTCACTACCGTACAGTTTTTATGAAGTGGGAAATTAGCAATGGAGGCTAAAATCATTTTATGCACCAGGCTATTTATTATGCACATTTGGGCATTTTAACACAGGGGCCTATGAGGACTGATCGGGCTTTTGTAGCCCGTCTCAGATGGCATACAGCTGTTTTTGGTAGTTTCCTGATGACTTCATTTTTCAAAACTGGAGGTTGCCACTTGGCTGAAAGATGGTTAAAAAAAAATGCTCTAGAACTGACAAAGTGTAAAGTAGGTTGATCATTGTCTGGAGGTTTGTAACAATGAGAAAAACAAGTAGTAATGTCACCTGTTATTTTATTACAGCGAATCTTTGTCAGCCTTCACTGATATTTCCTTCCCTTTAGCAGCCATAAATGTATACAAGCTTCTTTGTGTTAAAAGGGGCAGTACGCCAAGTTTACACAGTGATATCAGCTTGTTCTTTGTCTTAGTTAGCCTGTTTAATCAGTTTTCACAGAGCTGCTGTATTTCAGTAACTTTGGAGGAGTTTAAGAAAATAATCCTGGTGACGGAGACAGTATTGTAAGGGATTACCTAAAAATTACTTTAGAAGTTACAAAATTTTAACAATTGCACCCTTTTAGCTTGTAGTTTTAAATATGTAAGCCTTTACGAAGCAAGGACAATCTTATAAATAAGGATAGTATCAAGTGAGGATACTGTCATTTCTGTTGCATTAGTTATTGGTTTTATTATTTTGATTTGGCTCGTCCAAATCCAATGCTAAACTGTTGTAGTTCCCATTTAATGTAATGTAAACAACATTATGCTTGCCAGGAAATCTATTCAATTTTAGACCAATATAACAGCAGCTAAGTTATGTAGTATAACATCAATTTCTATTGTATTTCCATAGTATTTCCATATGACACATTTCCATCAATTCCTGTTTTATAGCTTGTTCCCAGTGACTGAGGTATTCCCATCCATTTAGCAGGGAACCTTGTTTCCTACATTTGTTTCCAACATCTGCGGGAAACATGACACGGTTACTATCTTCATGCTACAATTATTGTCTTCCCTCTAAGTGAAGCGATCACAGGCTTCTCCGGAGAAGACTCATCCATATCCAGTGCTTGTACATCCCCCTCCCCCATCCACAACACAAGCATCGGGACCGGCATGCAAATTAAATTACAGAAGGTATAGTGCTCCATAGAGAGTACTGAGAGTGCGCTCAATTCCTCCAAATTCCTGTGCCAGTATGTATGTGTGTGTCAGAGAGAGAATTAGTCTTCACATAACTGCTAGGAACACAAGCAGTACAGCTACAATGCTATTAAAGAAAGAGAGGGAATATAAAAAAAAAATCTTTTGGGATTATTCTGTGGAATTGACATCCCTTCTACCCCCTCCTTCCCACCGCTGAAAACGACTTCCCTCTTGCCAAGTGGCAGCTCATATCAAGGCCTTCATTTCAAAATCATAGCAAATGAGCTATGTTTCTCTGTTCTGTTGCCATGGGTAACACATCTTTTTCTTCCCATGTCTAATCTTGGCTTCTCTTTGAGATATCTTCTGTTTGGAAAGACTGCCTGCTACTGCAGCACTGGCACAGTTTCACGGCCTTGTCAGCTATTAGGCTTTGCTTGGTGGCTGGGAAATCTTACTGCCTACTTTTGCATGTATAGATGGATTATTACAGTATATCCACTGTGCACTGCTGACAGTAGGAGCAGTCTAATCTATGTTTAATACTGCTTTGTTGTATTAAAGCCTGAGATGAAAATATAATATTTTAACAATGTGAATTACATAAGTATACAGGCAAAGGGAGGCATGGGCAAATTTGACTAATAAGATATTGTCTCCAGTTGTGTGGGTTCAAGCACTTGACTCATGCACTCATTCATCATGAACCCTACTCTGGTTTTGCTATATTATTTTTTAAATAATGTATCATAATTACATGACAAAACCAGATAGTCAAAGGAAACAAGCTAAACAGAAATATTTTGATTATGAATAATAACCCAACTGTATGCTGCTCTTATTATGAAATATTTATTAAGGTGGATGTGGTGGCTTTATTTCACATCTTAGAGAACGTTTTGTCAGTCTCTTTGCAGGCATTGCCCTTACCAAAGTGAATGAAAACAGAAGAAACTGTAAAAACAAACAATAACATGAATGGTGTAATTATACATTTTAACTTAAAAAGACAAAAAAAAATTCAGATAATAAGACTTTCAAAAGTTGTCTTCAGGCAGTGGAATTATAAGCAAAATTTAATGTAAAAGGTTGAATTTAAAAAAAGGATTATACATTGAAGGATAACATGCAAAAGCATGCAAAACAAATATACACTCACCGGACACTTTATGAGGTACACCATGCTAGTACCGGGTTGGAACCCCCTTTTCCTTCAGAACTGCCTTAATTTTTCTTGGCAAAGATTCAACAAGGTGCTGGAAACATGCCTCAGAGATTTTGGTCCATGTTGACACGATAGCATCACACAATTGCTGCAGATTTGTCAGCTGCACATGACTGTGGAGGCCATTTGAGTACAGTGAACTCATTGCCATGTTCAAGAAACCAGTTTGAGATGATTTGATCTTTGTGACATGGTGCATTATCCTTCTGGAAGCAGCCATCAGAAGATACACTGTGGTCATAAAGGGATGGACATGGTCAGCAGCAATATTCAGGTAGGCTGTGGCATTTAAACTATGCTCAGTTGGTACTAAGGGGCCCAAAGTGTGCCAAGAAAATATCCCACACACCATTACACCACCAGCAGCCTGAACCATTGATACAAGGCAGGATGGATCCATACTTTCATGTTGTTTAAACCAAATTCTGACCCTCATATCCAAATGATGCAGCAGAAATTGAGACTCATCAGACCAGGCAATGTTTTTCCAAACTTCTATTGTCCAGTTTTGGTGAGCCTGTGTGAATTGTAGCCTCAGTTTCCTGTTCTTAGCTGACAGGAGTAGCACCCAGTGTGGTCTTCTGCTGCTGTAGCCCATCTGCTTCAAGATTCGATGTGTTGTGAATTCAGAGATGCTCTTCTGCATACCTTGGTTGTAACGAGTGGTTATTTGAGTTGCTGTTGCCTTCCTATCAGTTTGAAGTAGTCTGGCCATTCTCCTCTGCCCTCTGACATCAACAAGGCATTTTCACCCAGAGAACTGCTGCTCACTGAATATTTTCTCTTTTTCAGACCATTCTCTGTAAACCCTAGAGATGACTGTGTGGGAAAATCCCAGTGGATCAGCAGTTTCTGAAATACCAGCCTGTCTGGCACCAACAACCATGACACCTTCAGAGTCACTTAAATCACCTTTCTTCGCCATTCTGATACTTGATTTGAACTTCAGCAGGTTGTCTTGACCAAGTCTACATGCCTAAATGCTGATTACATGCGTGCATTAATAAGCAGTTGGACAGACTCCAATTTCTGACTCCAATTTGTTCATGTAAATGGGGAGTCTTCTTCACACTCTAAAGTTAATTATGGAGTTCCTCGGGGTTCTCTGCTGACACCAATTCTATTTACATTATACATGCTTCCCTTAGGCAGTATTATTAGAAAACATAGCATACATTTTCATTGCTATGCAGATGATACCCAGCTCTATCTATCTATGAAGCAAGATGACAAACACCAATTTCCTAAACTACAGGCATGTCTTAAAGATATAAAGGCCTGGATGACCTCTAATTTCCTAATATTAAATTCAGATAAAACTGAGGTTATTGTACTGGGCCCTAAAAATCTTAGAAACATGGTGTCTAACCAGATACTTACTCTGGATGGCATTACCTTGGCCTCCAATGACACTGTGAGGAATCTTGGAGTCATTTTTGACCAGGATATGTCTTTCACATGC